>OZJO01021436.1:0-13411 GCA_900406225.1 Acrobeloides nanus
AACTACTAGGGCCTATAGAATCAGTTTACGTTGATTTCAAAAAAATCTGGGACTATCACCTCGTGAGTGTCCCTTGTAAGTTGGACTCCCCTTTAAGAATAAGCAACATCGAAATCGTTTGAAAAAAATATAACATTCGGAATAAGTTTATTAATGAAATTTTGTTTCCATAAAATTGATGAGCCATCGCTTAGAGAAATGATTAACGTCTAGTTATTTTGGTAATTGACATTTTTGTCTCCAAGCTTTCAAAAGTCGTATCGGATTTGAAACAACAAGTTCTTTTTCAATCTTTTCCATTCGCGCTTGTTCTTCTAATGTTGGTATTTCATTAATAATCGGTGGATAGTTGGCTAAGACTCGGAACATTGCCATTAGCTTCAAAGTGGGTGGTTGAATCCAGACTCTTTGCAACCTATTAGATGGATATATGGGTTTTCTGCATCCACCGAAGGTATAAATACAACCATCCGGAGTGATAGCAGATGAATGAAAGAATATTGGCATTTTTAGGTTCGATACTGTTTGAGTCCATTTATAGTAAAAGTGATTTCCTATTTGAATTCTCTTTAATTGCCAAATATCATCAAATACGACAGCATTTTCATCTTTATTCGAGCTCGAATTGGGAGTAGATTTATCCATTGCCCGGCCTCCAAGAACATAAATTTTTTCATCGTCTCGAACACACGTTTGAAATTGACGTGGGATTGGAAATCCATGGTTTCTATCCGGTATCGTTTCGATTTTCACAAAAGTATTGGATTTTATATCATATGCATCGATTTTATCCAATGGAGCACTCCATTCACTATCTCCACCTCCGATTAACAAGATTTTTTCATCTTCCATTAATAAAGCTTCGTGCATATATCGACCAGGAAATTCTGGCATAATCTCGAGAGTTTGTGTTTGATCATCAATCGAAGCATTTAACTGGTCTTCACCATGCTCCTAGAGAGAGTTTAAATTAAACAGAGTTTAAATTTAAAATTTTTTATAATCGACCAGGCAGTTGATCGACCCAGAAACTTGATCGAGGGATCATAATGGCTACTTTACGGGGTCAAAACCTGTCGACGCATTAGTGTACTTTGTGTGGGTCTGACACGTCCGATATGAAAAAATCTTAGCCTAAATAAAAACGCATCCCTATTTTCAATTTCGATTGTGGTCAATACCTACTTTTGGATTAGGCCGAACCTACCGGGCTGTAACTCACTATGTTTCTTTTAACTAGACTTAGCTAAGATTAGGCTCACTCGAGAATGATTTAGGCTTTATTTTCGCAGTTTTAGGCTATTTTGGGGTGTTGAAAAAATGGTGAAAATTTGACACCCCCCCCCCTCACTATGGAGATAATGCATGAATAACAAAAAATCAATAGTTTTAGGCCCTTCTGGTGATACTAAAAAAATTCGACTAGAAGAATCAGAAATGGGAAAAGTTTTAATCTACTCGGCCCAGATGGGCAAGACATTGGATTTGATTTTGTGCGAATAACATTTTCATTTCGTATTCTTTTATCTATTTTTTAAATAAATTTTTTATTGGACTCATAAAAAATCCATTGGACTCATAAAAATTTATGGGACTCATAAAAACTTATGGAACTCATATTGTCGACTAGCACCAAAAAATCTTTTTCGTAAAAATGACCCTATTGGGGGTAATTTGATGCGAGAAATCGATTGCGCGCACTCTCGAAGCGTAAAAACGCCATCTTGACCAAGTTTTCGTGAAAAATTGCCCTTTTTTTCGCTTTTTTTCATCTTTTTTCGTCGCTCTTTTCGCGAAAAAATAGACAATTTTCACGAAAATTTGGTCAAATTGGCGTTTTTACGTTTCGGGAGTGCGCGCAATCGATTTCTCACATCAAATTATCCCCAATAGGGTTATATTTACGAAAAAAATTTTCTCCCAAATGGTCGCAAAATGCATCCCCTCTTTAATATTTTTAAAACTTACTCGGAGTGCTTCCCACTTGAAAACCTCATTTTTCATATCTACTTTCCATGCATCCAATGAAAACTTTCCTTTTTCATTCACACCACCTATCAAATAAAGTTCTCCATGATTATTCATTACCATAGCACTACCACATCTTGGTTCTGGTTCTTTTCCATCGGATTGTATATTAACTTTTTCAAAATTTATCTCACCATTGTTGTCAATAATAAATTTAAACATTTGATTCGACATTCCTGTTCCAGTATAAACCGATGCTCCGCCAAAGATATACCCAACTAATCTATCAGATTCAATGTTAGTACCAAAGCACACTAAAAGTTTTCTAAATTTTTATATATGTTGCACCCGATCCTGAGAATCACCCGACTCAGAGTCGGGTACCCGATCATGAGTCAACAAAATCCAACCCCAACGTTAAAATATTCGCTAATTCTTTTAAAAAAATTGATTTTATTAATGTTCAACACTTCACTATTGTAATAACCTAGGCTTAGGCCAAAGAACTAAGCCTAGGAAAAATGAATTCGTATAACGAAATCGAAAGTTTGGGAAGTTATATTTATGAATTTTCACTTTGAGGTTGGATTTTTGCTGACTCAGGATCGGGTACCCGATTCTGAGTTCCCCGTCTCAGGATCGGGTACTGGACTCTGAGTCTGATGATTCTCAGGATCGGGTGCAACATATATAAACCATACTTGAATAAACAATTAAAGTTTCCGGAACATTTTCGACTTTTAACTGTGTCCAATGTCTTGTAATAATATTAAATCTCCATATATCTCGAAGTGCTTTATTATTTTCTTCAATATTGGGATTAGAACCTCCAAGGACATATAAAAAATCGGTAGTTGCAATCATTTTGCATGAAGACCTAAAGCATGGGACGCATTTGTATATGGTTTTTACTCTAGACATTATTTGAGGTGAAAATTCTTTTTCTACCACCATAGGGTCGCATTTTGTTGAATCTTTTGGAAGTGCTTTTAGGGAATGATAGAGTAAAACCTAAACATAGTTTTTTAATGTTTATTTCGTAAGTTTAATCTTTGTTTAGGATGAAATCTGTTCGTTTCTTCCTAACTACAGGGTGTTAAAAAAGCAATGCTATTTAACCGGGCAACTTTTTTGGAAAAATTTAATGCTTAGACCAGAGCTGTCAGAAAACTTGCCTTTGATGCAAGTTTGACTTGCCTCGAGCCTTTGGTGCAAGTCTGACTTGCCTCACTTTTCTTTTCACTAAGTTTTTTCTCTTTGATAAGTTCGACAGAAAAGCCAGACACGTAGAAATTTTTTATAAAACTTTTTTCTCTTTGATAAGTTCGACAGAAAAAAACTTTCTGTCGAACTTATCAAAGAGAAAAAACTTAGTGAAAAGAAAAGTGAGGCAAGTCAAACTTGCATCAAAGGCAAGTTTTCTGACAGCTCCAGGGCTGTCAAACAACTGAATTGATGAAAATGCATAATTTTAATTTTTCGTTAGCACCACCTGCATATTTAAGTCGAAAGAATCATTTTGGCACCATTAAGTTGTAACTGAATCCATTCAGTTGTAACTGAACCAATTCAGTTGCAACTGAATGGATTCAGTTACAACTGAATTGATTCAGTTGCAACTGAAAATGTCTTAAAAACATCTAATTTTGAACTCTATGGCATTTTTGCACCCAGAAAATATCATTCCTATAGATTTGGAGGCTATTCAGTTGCAACTGAACCAATTCAGTTACAACTGAACCAATTCAGTTGCAACTGAATGAGTTCAGTTGCAACTGAACCAATTCAGTTGCAGCTGAACCAATTCAGTTACAACTGAATTGATTCAGTTGCAACTGAAAATGTCTTAAAAACATTTAATTTTGAACTCTATTGCATTTTTGCACCCAGAAAATATCATTCCTATAGATTTGGAGGCTATTCAGTTGCAACTGAACCAATTCAGTTACAACTGAACCAATTCAGTTGCAACTGAATTGGTTCAGCTGCAACTGAATTGATTGAAGTGGTTCAGTTGCAACTGAATTGGTTCAGTTGTAACTGAATTGGTTCAGTTGCAACTGAATAGCCTCCAAATCTATAGGAATGATATTTTCTGGGTGCAAAAATGCCATAGAGTTCAAAATTAGATGTTTTTAAGACATTTTCAGTTGCAACTGAATCAATTCAGTTGTAACTGAATCCATTCAGTTGCAACTGAATTGGTTCAGTTACAACTGAATGGATTCAGTTACAACTTAATGGTGCCAAAATGATTCTTTCGACTTAAATATGCAGGTGGTGCTAACGAAAAATTAAAATTATGCATTTTCATCAATTCAGTTGTTTGACAGCCCTGGACAGCTCTGGCTTAGACTTAAGTCTAAAGCTTAGGGCCTAGAACTAAGGCATAAAGTTTCCAAAAAAAGTTGCTCAAATAATAATGATTGTTAAAGTGGAATTTCGCAATTTTTTTTGCCAAATATCAATAAATTGTTTTCTAAAATGATCCTATAGGGTGTTTTTCGATGCAAGAAATCGATTGCGTGCATCGAAAGCTCTTGAAAACGCTTCCTTTATTCTGAACTAATGGTTTTTAAACTAATTTTTCAAGAATTGTTCTGAATTTCGAGTAAATATTTAAGAGTCAAGGAAGCGTTTTCATGGTTTTTCGATTTGTGCAATCGAATTCTCGCATCGAAAAACACCCATAGGATCATTCTGAGAAAAAATTTAAACAATTTTTTGAAATTTGACGAAAAAAATTGCGAAATTCCACTTTTTGTATTAGAGAAAACATGCAAACCTCTTTTCTTTTACATAAACAATCTTCAAACTTGCAAAAATGACTAATATATTGTGAGGTTGTAATTGGCATATATGTCTTTAAACTTGGCTTTCCATTTATTATATCTTTATATTGATCTTAGTCTTGTATATTTCGGATAGTTCTTCTGCTCTAAAAAATTAGGTTTTAAAAAATGAAAAATTAAACTTTTAAGAGACGATATCTCGAAAATTCGAACCTAGGTGGGAGTAGTGTTAAACAGTTCGAGGGCGCTCCAAGTTGAATTTATAAAGTAAGATTAATGCATGGGAAAGTTTTTTAAAGTCATTTTTATTCAAAACTCGGATACCCAAAAATTCAAAACCTTGTCTGAAGCTCAATACCATCGATTTTACGTGTATTTTTTGAATTTTATAACCTCTCTAAAACACCCAGGATAATTTTTTCCTGCCAAACTTTCTTTTTGGCAGATGTATTTCAATATGGAGAACATTTCTAGCATAGTTTCGAAAAAATCCGAGAAAATTTTTTTTCGATTTCATTTCTATTCCCACGTGTAAAAATGGCTCAAAAATCGAAGTTTCTCGGATTTTTTCGAAACCACGCTAGAAATGTTCTCCATATTGAAATACATCTGCCAGAAAGAAATTTTGGCCGAAAAAAAATTATCTTGGGTGTTTTAGAGAGGTTAGAAAATTCAAAAAATACACGTAAAATCGATGGTATTGAGCTTCGGACAAGGTTTTGAATTTTTGGGTATCCGAGTTTTGAATAAAAATGACTTTAAAAAACTTTCCCATGCATTAATCTTACTTTATAAATTCAATTTGGAGCGCCCTCGAACTGTTTAAGGCAACCTTTGAACACTCAAGAAAGTGTCTCTTAATTCTTAAAGTTTAGGATGGTCAGTTGATATTTCGAAACTTGATGTTTCGACCCAACGTTGCTTAACTTGCCAGATCGGACGATCTAGCAATCAATGATCAACCGCAAATTCTTGAAGTTTCAAAACATCAAGTTTCGAAACATCAACACGGTTTCGAAATGTCAAGTTTCGAAACATCACATGACCTTTAGGATACATAAAAAACTTCTAACATACAAAACAATATATTTCCTAACTCATTAGTCATAAAGGTCGATTAGGTCAAAGACAAGTGGGTAAACTTGCTAGAATAAGAGAATGGATATGTCGGCGGACGCCCAGTACGCTTCTCGAAAAAATTTTTTTCTCTAAATTGTCTAATTTTTGTACTCGGAGGTTTTCAGGCACGAGAAATCGATTGACGTAAGTCCCGAGTTCCGAAAAAATCTTCATGACCCCTATCGGGGTAGTTCAAAATCTAGTTAAATATTTCGATTTTTCTAAACAAATTTCAAAACAACTTACTATACAATATCACAAAAATTGTTGTTTAGGCCAAGATCTATAAAATGAGCTATCATGTGTAGTAAGTTCGACAAAAGTGAAAACATGTTACATGTTTTCACCACTGCCCCGATAGGGGGCCATGAAAATTTGTTCGGAACTCGGGACTTGCGCCAATCTATTTCTCGTGCCTGAAAACCCCGAGTACCAAAAATCAGCCAATTTGGAGAAAAATTTTTTTCGAGAAGCGTACTGGGCGTGCACCCCCTTTAAGGAGCTGGTCCTTTTAGGGAGAGTCACTCAACAGGACCTCATAAGCCGACAATAAAACGCTTGAAAATTCGTGATCACCATGAGGGCATTTTCTCGCGCAATGAAGCAAGTCGAGATCTTTTTTCCAAAAATTTTCATCTAGCAGACTTTTTACATTTTTCCTGTGTTATCGTTCGTCTTGGTCATTTTTTAATAAGCAATCTTCTTGGTTCTCATTTTAATTCGGTGTCATTTTTGAGCCTTAAAACCCTGATTTTCAATTTTGGCAGAAATTCAAATTCTAAACCAATTCCAAAAAATAGCCAACTTCAAACGCGATTATCTCGACAACGATAACGATTCAGAATTTACTGTAAAAACAAAAAATGCTCCATTTTTCATGAATTTTTCGAATATATACAAATTATGGTAAACTTCGCTAATCTAAAGAATTTTCAAATTTTTGTCGACCCTTTTCGGGGTCCATTTTCTATTTTTTGTTATCACGCTTTTCCCGCGAACGACGGCTCAAATTGTAGGTACTAAATAGGAGTAAATAATAGGAGAAGAAACGTAGTGCTCTCGAAAAGCACTTAGGAGTTAGATCGAGAATAGTGCTTTTTTGGACCTAAAAAATGAGAAAAATTGCTCCAAAACTACGCAGTTTTGACTAGTTGTATAGACAAAAAATAAAGTAGAATTCACCAGCTTTCCAACGACACCAAAATCAGTGGATATGGGTTTAGCTGTCCGGAGATATGCCCACTTGAAGTTTGACCTAAAGTTCAAAAAGTCGACCTGCTGTACAGGGGTACCAAAAAGTCGGATTCAAAAACGGACTTCAGATTCGTGTTCAGCGACCCCGAAAACCTAGGGTATACCATGGTTTCAAAAATTGATTCGAATTTTCGTTACTATGGCCACCCCGGGTTCGAGATTTCGAAACATCGTCTCTTAATTTCTATTATATATTTAATAGGGTTGCGCGTTGGCCTGCGGGCGGGGTTTTTTAAAAAAATTTTTTGCGGGGCAGGGTTTATAAAAGCTTGCGGGCGGGATCCTGCAGGGTTAAAAAGGTTAAATTTTGTTGATAAAAAATTGGTTAAGACAATAAATGCATTTATAATGTATAAAATCGTTAGTTTTTTCCATGCGTTGATAGATGATAAAAATTTTTATGGAACAAAGAGTTTTTAAGCAAAAAATGACCCGAAAATTGACAATTTTGGTTAAAAATGGTCAAATGTTAATGAAAAATCACTTAAAAATGGTCGATTTTGCCAAATTTTCGATGAAAAAAAGATATTGCGGGATTATTCAATTTGTGTGGTTGGGTTTTTTAAAAATGCGCATGCGGGATTTTTTCTTAAAAAGTGGTGCGGACGGGCGAGGTTTGCGAGGCTGGATCCTGCCCGCGCGCAGCCCTAATATTTAATAATTGTATTAATTTTAATGTCTTCATTATTTAGATGCTTCGTTTTCGTATCGATCCACTTCGGTTTTTTGGGCGTCGCACTAAGAGCACTTTTGATATTTCACATGTAATGGAACCGCTACAAAAACAATTCGACGTAAACCATTTAAAAATTGAACCAAGTATGATCCATCTATTTATTAATTAAATTTATTGCTCTTTTATAGAACTTAAAATTTCTGTTCGCGATTCGATGTTTAAAGGGATGGCAGTGGAAGAACAACATAAATTTATAATCGATTTATTACCAGAAGATTTCAGGTATGAGTGTTTATAGAAAATTGTCATTAATAATGTTGAGTTTTAAATTTAGAGGGATATTTTAATTTATATAGTCAATGAATATATTAGCATATAGTTAATAGGTTAATTTGTCATGATAGCCTCCAATTGACTATTATTTTTAATTATTGAATATATTTTTGACTGATTTTTAATTTTAGAAACCACGTCATAATTGAATCATCAGCTCTCCCGGAAGAAAGTATTGACTATGAGGTGAATCTTATTAATTTTTGTACATTTAATATAGGAAGCAAAATTTTATTTAGTTTATACATTAAGTTGGTTTTTAGGTTAGAAGGGTCTACTTGAGCAAGGTACCAATTTTGCCCGACAGCAACATTCCTGCAACTCCACAATCCTTTCTTGATACAGCATTGTATCACTTGTCTCAAAGTTCGGGAGCTTTGTCTTCAGAGTGCCTCTGGTTGTGTGGCTCTTTGGCATTGAAAAATTTCTGTATTTCAAATGGATTTAATCCAAAGATCGATGCTTTTAAGTATCGTGTCGTGGATTTTCTGGTTAAATCATTTGATCATTCTGATCGACTACTACTTTCGTGGGAAATTTTAAATGTGTAAATTGTTTCTATAATTTAATGAGTACATTTCAAAATTTTTCTTTTTTAGTTGTCAACGAAATTCCTATGAAGACAATATTAAATTGGATTTAATTCGTGATTTTTTGAAGTATGCCGAATCATTTTGCAATGCATTGTTCGACATTCATGTTAGTAATCAGTTCACTTGCGAACAATTTAAGAAATCTTTGCCGGAATCGATGAAAAAAAAGGACAATATTTTTTTCGACTTCTATTGACTTTACTTTTTGTATATTACATTATGTTATNTGGTGGTTGATCCAGTATACCATATTTAAAAATGCTATAAGCCTATTATATACTATATTTTTGACATTTAAATACAGCAATGAACCAATACAAATTCAAATGAATATGGTTCGATGAAAAAACTCTATTTTATTCGATTTCTGATGCATTTTGGCTGAAAAATAACATCAAAATCGTGTTCCTCGTGAAAAATTACCCCTAGAGGGATGTTTTTGTGAAAATATTCAAGAGTTTTATTGTCGGCGAATTCGGTATCTTTCAAAAAAAAACAACCTATATTTTCAAAAAATATTATAATATGTCGAAATAAGATATTATATTTTGTTAAATATGTTCTTCTATTTAAGTTCAATCGCAATAAACGGGTCTTTTGGAGAAATTTGGGCAGACAAATTTTGAGGTGGGACAAAAATTTTTTCGAGAATATGTTTTTAGACCACGTATAATTGTTTTAGGGCCCGGAACTCAATAAATTCAGGGTGTTCTTATATTTATGTCCGGTACAGCGGCGCAAAGAGGGGGAGCTCCCCCCTCCCAATCTGAAAAATTTCTTAAGAAAAATGCACTTATAAAGGAATTTTGCAAAAAATTTTAATTTTTCTTAAGAATAATGTTTTTCCCAAGACTTCTTCCCTCAAAATCAAACCCCACTCTGCGTCGCTGGTCTGGTAGTGTGTATCTTCTGCTCATAAGTTTTAAATTTATTTAGACCATAAAAATTACCCGCTATATAAACAAAAAATAATCATTATACAATAATTAGAGAGAGAGAGAAAGAAGCATAAAAGTAAGACAAATGGGGATCATACTGAACAATTATACAGTACGTTCAACATATTATATAATTGTTTACAGCAAAGAATTATATAATACGTTCAATTTGCATAGGAATGTTTTCGTGATGTGGTGTGAAATAAGCTTTGATCATCTCTAGCGTAATCTCTAGGTATTGTTCAGCGCCTTTTTCATATTGCTTGTAGACAAATTCCGTACCGTTTTCATCCTTGAATGGAATAGCCGGCTCGATTTGAGTACCTTCATGCCACTCGTTGAAACTGGTTATTGAAACAATGTCAGCCTAAAATTCGAAGTATAGCCTGTGTGTCTTAGAAAGCTTTTACCTTAGCAGAATGAGCCATTTCGAAATGCTCTCTGTAATAATTACCGCCGTTTCTCTCCTTCGTATTTTTGGCATTCCATGGTCGAACTCGAGTATCATCGTAGCCTGGACCAACTGATGGGATGAAAAGGAGATCATTCTTTGCGCAGTATGCACTCAAACTTGGCCAATTGGACATTGTGGAACCATGGGAGAAGCCATCTGCGGCGAAATAAGTATAAAGTCCATCGAAACCAGCTTTTTTCAACTTGAAACGATCTTCCATTTGGACATAAAGACCTGAAAAGATTTCGAATCAAATCTATGCAAATCAAATTCAACATTTTTCAGTGATAATCATGATAAACTGGGGGGATGGGACCGAGCGCTATCGCGCTTGGAGGGGAGAGGAGATTTTCTGATCCGATCAATAAGTTCCCGAGCGCCCCCAAACACGATCTTCGCTCTGATCAGGGTGCTTCCGAGTACCTCCGAGTTCTTCCTTTAACGAAAAAAGTTCGTTAAAATTAAAAAAATTTCAATTTTTAACGAACTTTTTTTGATTTTTTTTCAATTTTTGACGAATTTTTCAATTTTTAACAAATTTTTCATGGTCATTTTCCTCGTTTTTTCTGCAAATCTAGGGGTAATTTTATGCGAGAAAGCGATTGCACACGTTTTCAAAGCATAAAACGATTCCCTAATGCGTGGAAAATGACCATTTTCGCTTCAAAATTCAATTTTTTTCTCTCTGAATCAGGATCAGGAAAGCATTTTCTGGGTTCGGGAATGCGCGCAATCGATTCTTTCCCCCCACATAAAATTACCCCTAGAGGGGTCATTTTTAGAAAAATAAATTTCCAGGTCCCAAAATGTCAAAAAGCCACTTTTTGAGCCACCCTGTATTAATTTTGGTCATTTGAGACATTAGCGAAAACCAAAACAAGTCCATACCAATTAACAAAACATCAAAAGTTGTATTCCTAATTGAAAGACTGCCATTCGGAGAAGTCAACTTGGTCCATTCATCCACAGGGATTCTATATGAGTCATATGCATATAGAAGTGGCAGCTCTTTTTGGCCTTTTGTTGCATTTTTCCGACTCGTTCGATAAAATGCCGGATGAGAGCCGTATTTGTCAACAATATATTCGATGTCACGACGAACGGTTTCGGCTGTCTGTTTAGCATACGGCTCCAAATGAAGAGTCATTTTCATCTTGTACTTTTCTGTAGCGTTCAGCAAGAGGGGTATTATAGGGCCCCAATCGTCGCCTAAATCAAGATTTTATGTAAAAATAGAGTCTAGAGCAGGGGTGCCAAGTCTGGTAATTTTTCCTCCTAAAGTCTAGAACAGCAGGGGTGCCAAGTCTGCTGATGTTTTCAGAAAAGTGTTGATTCTGAGATGCCAAATCTAGCAAAATCTGATTTTTCAGTATCAAATCTGATTTTTGAGATGCGAAATTTTGTCGAATTTATAAGAAATAGAAAATTGGCATTTTATTTTTATTTTTATTTTTTACTCCTAAAATCTGATTTTTGAAGCCAGATTTTCTAATTTTGAAACAAATGTTCTTGGTATCCCTCCGTCTAGAGCATACCATTGTCATCTGCCAAACCTTCGGGGTACCAAGACACGACAACAACATCAATTCCTGCACTTGAAATCCATTTCATATGCTTGTCGATAACTGCGGGATTTTTGCTGGAATAAGGACCTAGTTGAGGATAATACACTGAGCCAATATCTTCTGGCGGTTTATGGTTGCCTAAAAAATCAGGGTTTCATACAAAGGGTAGCCAAAAATTGCCTTCAGGGTATTTTGCTTTATCACTCTTGTCCCAATTTTTCAGATATGCGTGATTCCAATGAATATATTTCTGATCAAATTCGGGATTTCCATACCATGGATAGTAAAAGATGTGGATGGATGGAGGTCGTCCACCCTAAAAATATTTTAGGCTTCAAACTCTTACTATTCAAGAAATGCAACATCTACAGGGACATTCAGTACACAACCTCCCCCAAAGAAAGTTGAATAACTGAGCGAATTTAAAAGATTTTCACATGCGGTCTCTTTTGCATGTTATTAGTTGACCAATAGGACCACATGTGTTTGTTTTCGACAAAATGTGAAGCCCGATGAAATTTTCACTGAAACTTCGTACTAAGGGGTTTTTTCATGCGAAAAACACGAATCTGACGTTATTTTCATGTGAAAACCTTGTTTTAAGGTCGAAAATGAACATTCACATACTATAGAGTGTATAAAAAACGGAAATGTAAGCGAGTTTTTCCATGTTGTTCAAAGGTTGCTTTAAACGGTTCGAGCGCGCTCCAAATTGAATTTATTTAGTGAGATTAACACATGGGAAAGTTTTTAAAAGTCATTTCGAGTCAAAATTCGATCCATAAAAAATTCGAAACCATGTCCGAAGCTCAATACCATCGATTTTACGTGTATTTTTTGAATTTTCTAACCTCTCTAAAACACCGAAGATAATTTTTTTCGGCCAAAATTTCTTTCTGGCAGATGTATTTCAATATGGAAAACATTTCTAGCGTAGTTTCGAAAAAATCCGAGAAACTTCGATTTTTTAGCCATTTTTAAACGTTAGTAGCAGAAATGAGATCGAAAAAAAAATTTTCTCGGATTTTTTCGAAACCACGCTAGAAATGTTCTCCATATTGAAATACATCTGCCAGATAGAAATTTTGGCCGAAAAAAATTATCTTCGGTGTTTTAGAGAGGTTAGAAAATTCAAAAAATACACGTAAAATCGATGGTATTGAGCTTCGGACATGGTTTCGAATTTTTTATGGATCGAATTTTGACTCGAAATGACTTTTAAAAACTTTCCCATGCGTTAATCTCACTAAATAAATTCAATTTGGAGCGCGCTCGAACCGTTTAAACCAACCTTTGGGCACTCAAGAAAGTGTGTCTCTTAAAAAAACCGTAATTTTCACTATTTTTGGGCTAAAAAATCGAAAATAAATTTTTTTCAATAATTTTTTTACTCAATCAAATTTAATTGTTGTATAAAAACATCAATTATACAAGAAACCAATAAAAAATGACATTTTATGCAAAAAGAATAATCGTTTTATACGATCATTTTAGTTAGCATATAAAGATATTGCTAAATTTTCACTTATGCCAAATCAGCAGCATTCAGCAGCACTTTCAGGACAAACCACTTATGCTGCCTTGAAGGTCTATACATGCTCTTTTAATCCCCAGGTGAACCTAAATTAACCATTTTTCTTTCCCGAGATAATGCCATTTTAGTGAGAAACCCTTGAGAACCCTTAAGATGGTTCATTTTCAAAAAAAAGCTGATAACTT
>OZJO01021445.1:0-15998 GCA_900406225.1 Acrobeloides nanus
TACACTACTCGACTCCTCATTCGAGTAGTCTACTCGAATACAACCCTGTTTGGGACCCGTTCGGCGTCATTCGGCGCCGTTCGGCGCTGTTCGGCGTCACGTTCGGCGCCCGGTTCGGCATTCGGCGCCGTTCGGCGCTGTTCGGCGTCACGTTCGGCGCCCGGTTCGGCATTCGGCGTTCGGCGCAGTCGTACTTTTACAAATTGCCCTAAAACAACCCATTTGACAAATGTTTAAAAAATCGAGTTTTCGTGTCAATATATAAACCAATTTAAAATAACAAGAGATTGCAGTGGATGTGTTTCCGTTGAAGTTATACTACATGGGTTCGACTCCCTGCTGAGTCGATTTGTTTTTGCAGCATAACTTTGTTTTTCTTTATCTCGATGAAAACGGTCTATGGGACCAAAATTTGGACATATTATTCCGTTTTGAGCTGCCCCTATCGTTACGCTTGTTTTTGGTGAAAAATTTTGTGGCAGACCTTGCGGTTCCCTTGTAAGTCGAGACCAATTCGAGACGTTTAGCGTCTCGATCACCTGTTCGAGATGGTTAGAGCACAGCCTAAATATCCTTCAGAGTTCTATAAAAATAGCATATCCCTTTGTCATGCAGCAAACTTGAGAATTTTTTGTTGAGACCTAGTTTTATTTGATCTAGATCTAGCACTTTGACCCCGTGATATGGATGACAAGTGTAAAAAAATATTAAATTTCACTAGCAAAGAAAAATGTCAAATAAGGAAAGACGCAACACAGCACACGGAAGCTAAATCAACAAACAGACTCAACTTTGGCTTTTTTTCTTGTACCAGTTTCTCATTAGATTTTAAAATTTGTCCTTATTAGTGATGCTCAAATTTACAAAAAGTGACAAACAAACGGTACTAGTTCGGATTAGGGGGGGGGCAAAGCGATAGGAAAAAATTTCGAAAATATTATATTTCATTAGCATTGAAAAATTTGACAAATTCGTAAAAAATTGACAAATTCGTCAAAATCGAAAAATTCGCCAAAAATCGAAAAATTTGACAAAAATTGACAAATTCATCAAAATCTTGACGCCAAGATTCTGATACAAATTCTTGGCGGGAAATTCAAATTCAAAATCGCCAACTTCAAATGCGATTATCTCGACAACGATAACGATTTTGAAATTTACTGCAAAAACAAAAAATGCTCCATTTTTCATGAATTTTCTGAATAAATATAAATTATAACAAATTTCGCTAATCTGCAGAATTTTCAATTTTTACATGCGTACTTTGCTAGCGATTTTTACATTTTTTGGCTTCCGGCTTTTGAAATGGAACTTGGTCAGGAATCTCGGCCAGGAATTCTAGTTTATTTTTATATGCGGCTCAATACCTGCATCTTCAGAAAATTTCGAGCTAGAGTTCAAAAAGTGATTTTTTGAGGGGATAAAAAAGGAATACGGACCGTTGTTCCGCATCTTTGCGCCCGACGACACTTATTTCCTGACAGATGTTCCCATGACAAAATTTTTGTGACAGATCTTTCATGACACAAAAAATTGTGACAAGTATTTTATATCAGTTGTTTGAGCACAAAAGTTATACCGACAAATATTTTATGACAATTGTCACCACGACACTTATTTCCGCGACAGATGTTTCGCGACACTTTTTCCCGCGACAGATGCTTCGCGAAAGATATTTCGCGACACTTGTTACTCAAAATGTTTTCTCCTTGATAAGTTCGAGAGGCAGGCTAGACAACGATATAATTTTTTGCACCAGAAGCGGGGAGGAAAAGGGAAGAAAAATTATATCGTTGTCTAGCCTTCCTGTCGAACTTATCGAGAAAAAAATTTTGGGTAACAAGTGTCGCGAAATATATGTCGCGAAACATTTGTCCCGGGGAACAAGTGTCGCGAAATATCTGTCGCGGGAACAAGTGTCCTAAAACAGGTGACGAAAAACAACTGTCATATTAACTTTAGTACAAGGAACAAATGTCAATTAATATGCGTGCAGAAACAACTGCATGAAACAAATGTCATGAAATAGGTGTCGTGTAACATGTTCACGGGACAACGATCCGTATGCCGTAAAAAAGCGTGATATGTAGAAAGAAAGCCACTTTTCTATACAACTACAAAGGCTTGGGACATAGTTTTGGTGTCGTTGGAAAGGACAATAAAAACGTGCTTCAAATTGTGGGAAACGCATTTATAGAAAAGATTTATGATAAAAAATACTAAAATGGTCTGAATGCCGATTTTATGTCAAACATGAACCTCGATTTCTCCACAAGTATAAAGGCACGGAACCTAGTTTTTACGTTTTTATTAGTCACTCACTAGGTACTTAAAAATAAGCTAGGCTTCAAGTTTGTGGCAATACTTTTTTTCTACCACCACTCTTTGTGCGAGTTTTCGAGATATCACCTCTTCACACGTGAAAGCTTAGTCTGGACAGCGGTATATTTTAGGGTAAAAATATTTTTATGCTCTGAACACGATGGTGTAAAAATTTTTTGAAAAAAAGTTCTCTGTAAAAATAGGCAAAAATAATTTGACGGCAAGCGGACTCGAACCTGCTACCTTTTACGCATTAACTAAGTTTGGCGCAAAGGGTTGCAGATTCGAATCCGCGGTGATCTATGACCTACCCCCCGGTAAAATTTTACCGGGGTTGTGCAACTTGGTCACTAATCACTTGTCAACTTTTTCATTCACTTTTGCTCACTTGTCACTAATCAAGTACAATAATCGACCCCCGAAAATCCTGGCTACGGCCTAGTCACAATTTCGAAAATCAACGTTTGTTATAAACCGATAAGAAATTCTTCTTTCACACATCACTTTCAAAATATTTCACATTTCAATTTTTACCTACATGTCATTTCTTCATACAAAATCCACACCTACAACGTTTTTCTGACGCAAAAATTTTGTAACCCATTCGGATTTTGACTTGAATCAGCATCCAAAGTTCATGTTCAAGCCTCTATGCACGTCATTGTCTTATTTCTCTTTCTTCTTCAAAAATTGATATCACAATCCGGTTTATTTCCAATGGTGGTCCTTGTTTTTGTATTGTATCAGAATTATGAAGCATAAAAAGAAAACTCTCGACCGAACGAAGGTGGGGTGTGTGTGCTAGTGTGTCTTGTTGGGTCGAAAAAGCCATGAAAATTTTTCAGTGATAAGGAGAGATGAAAGCCGAAAGAAGTGCGGTGACAATCCATAAAACTGTCTTATTGTGTGTCGTTTACGTATTGTGTAAGCTGGAAAATCATTCATATCGTGTGTGTTTATTCTTTCTTCTAGTTTCTTTTATGAGAAAAAGGTAGATGGGTTTATGACATTTTTTGAATTTTGATGGGGATGTTTAGAATTTATACAAATTTTGATTCTTGTTAAAAGATTGTTATTACAACGAAAACCCTGAAAGTCAGGGACAACTTCAACAATATGGTCTGATGAGTGTCGTTTTTGATCAAAATTGCCGATTTTCAAATTTTCGTGTTAATACACAATTTTTCTCTGAAAATCAGGATCAAGTCCAAAATATGGATTGATGGGTGTTGTTTAGAGGTTTTCGACTATGCTGAACACCACTAACCCAACACAACAATATGCATATGTTTGGGTCTAAAACACAAATTTTCCACCTTTTTTTCTTCTACAATTTTATTTGCATATTTAATTGTGGTGAATCGTTGAATCCTATTTTATCACGTACTTCGAACATCGTGCTTTGCTCATCCTAAACTTTTCTTTTGCTCACCTAAAACTTGTCATTCATGTCTTTTGCTCAACGCTCTCCATTCATACATATCCATGTTTATAGGATGTATGTTTCCGGAGGTCTCCCAAAATAGATTAGCTTCCTTTACAACAAAAAAATAAATAAAGTTCCTAGAATTTGATATGCGAAAAATGTTTTCCAAGTTTTGGAGAGACCCTGTGGCGCATTCTTGATTTTTTCATAATTTTTCTTTTTTTCTCCATAACTATCTGTACTTGACGTACATAAATACGTCAATTAGCCAAATTTTTCAAAATTTCCTCTTCATACATATCCAGATTCATACATACTCCATTCATTCATTGTACTTAACCTTAGACTAAAGCATAGGCCTAGGGTTAAGCCTAAGCTTAAGCCTAGACTTAGGCTTAAAGGACCAGTTCAGTAATTTACAACCATATGAAAAAATGATATACTCGGAAAGATCATGAAAAATGGAGCATTTTTTGTTTTTACGACATGCTCTGAATCGTTGTAGTTTTCGAGATAATTGCGTTTGAAATTTTGAACATGAATCAGGGTTTTCGTTTCAATAACCCAAAACAATGTTCAAATTTGATCATTTTGGTGTCATTTTGTTCGTCTCATTTAGCTATACAAATTGCTACAATGTTCATTTTATGAAAATTTAAAAGATTGATACAAAAATTGATTTTTCCGCAAAAAATTCAAAAAAGTTTGTGTATTACAACGACAGGCTTGTAACAAATTCAAACGCAATTATCTCGAAAACTACAACGATTCAGAACATGCCGTAAAAACAAAAAATGCTCCATTTTTCNAGTTTGTGTATTACAACGAAGAGCTTGTAACAAATTCAAACGCAATTATCTCGAAAACTACACCGATTCAGAACATGCCGTAAAAACAAAAAATGCTCCATTTTTCATGATCTTTCCGAATATATCATTTTTTCATATGGTTGTAAATTACTGGACTGGTCCTTTAGGCCCAAGCCTAAGCTTAACCCTAAGCCTTTAGAGGATATTTTTTCTATAAAATTGCTTCAAAAAAGTATCTTTTTTTGGAATCATGTTGATTACGTCTCCCGAGGGGGAAGAATTCCTAAAATACTTTACTGTAATATTCCCATTCATACATATCCAGAACACTCTCCATTCGCACATATCCAGATATGTATAAAGGATGTACATTTTCGGAGGTCTCTCAAAATAGATTAGCTTCTTTTACGACAAAAAAATAAATAAAGTTTCTAGAATTTGATATGCGAAAAACAACTAAAAATGTTTTTCAACTTTTGGAGGAACCCTGTGGCGCTTTCTTGCTTTTTTTCATAATTTTTCTTTTTTCCCCATAACTTTTTGTATGTAAATACGTCAATTAGCCAAATTTTTCTCCTTTCTTTTTGACTTGTTTTCCCATGGACTTTCACAATACGAAAAAGTGAATATAAAAGGGAGTTGTTGGAATAGTTTTTGTTCTTTCTCTCAAAAATAAATTTTTCTCACTGTCATGATGGAATTTTCAAAGTAGGTGTTGGAAGGAGTCTAGCTTAATTTTGAATACATTCTGCTTTGTCTTACAATTTAATGTCATGAATTTTTTTCTTGTTTTACATGTGAAACTGATTTTCAGGCGCAAATTCTTGTGTAATGAAATGAAAATTTGAAAATCATAAAATTTTTCTCACTGTCATAATGGAAGTTTCAAAGTAGTTGGTGGAAGAAGTGTAGCTTGATTTTGACTACACTCTGCTTTGTCGTAAAATTTAATGCCATGAATTTTTTTGTTGTACATTTGAAACTGATTTTCAGGGCCCTACTTTGCACCCTCCCCTTTAATACTTTCGCTTTTATTACACATAACATGACGTGGCTACTAAAAACTAGTTGACTAGCATGGCGTGCAAGTGCGTATTACAATCATAGGAAATGTACTTTTCACTTTATTTAATTTATTTGAAAAATTTGTAAAAAAATTTGATTTAAAATTTGAAAAATTTAATTAATTTTTGAAAAAAATGTTTTCTTGAAAATATAATTAAAAAATTTTTCCTGATAAACATTTTCATTCTTCAGTTTTTTGATCAAAAAATCAGAAAACTCCTGAAAAATCGAAGCCCTGTTTGTAATGAAGCGAAAATGTGAAAATCATCAATTTTGAACTAAATCCTATGGATGTCGACTTTTCGACCATGCTGAACACGATGGCGAGATCCATTTTTAACTTTGGAATTTTTCGACAAAATTTCATTTTTTATAAAAAAAAATGAATTTTGGTTGGGGTTATGTCAAAATCAAAAATCGACCTCACCATCGTGTTCAGCACCTTTGAAAACCTCTAAACGACACCCATCAAGGTATATCTTGGCATTTACCATGATTTTCATTTTCAAGCAAAACTTATGTATTGAAACGAAAATTTGAAAATAGATCTTTTTAATCATTTTTTAAATTTTTGCAAAAATCAAGATCAAAAATATATACGTGGGTGGTAGACGTCGTTATTGTTTTAGGGTGGAGAGAGATGAGAAAATTCCGGTATAAATTCGAAAATTCCTGTGTTATCAATAGAGGTGAAAGTTGAGCATAGGACCTGATGTGTGTGTGCTTCTATTTGTACATAATTTTTGAGATGTTTGGCATTGTTCGAATTTATGTCTATTATTGCGTGTATCCAAAATTTTTGAAAAAAAACGACCAAATAAGGGCAACCATAGGTTAAGGGCAACCATAGGTTTGGTAAGAAATTTTGAAAAAATTTCTTTAAGAAAATTGGGGTAGTAAGCCTAGGCTTAGGTCTAAGTCTAAGAATAGGCTTAGACTTAGTTCCAATCCTAAGCCTAGGTCTAAGCCTAAGCGTAGGCTTAGGCTTAGTCCAATTCTAGGCCTATGCTTAGGCTTAGGTCTAAGTCTAGGACTAAGCCTAGGCCTTAGTCTTAGCCTAAGCCCAACCCTTTAACATCTCATTCAACCTTTGATCTAAACATTTTACATTCTTTTTTCACGTGTTCCAACAAATGGCATACGTAAGCAGGATTTCTATTTTTGGCGTGAGATTTTAATCTGTCATGAATAATTGCGTGTATATCCATTTCTTTAAATATTTGTTTTTAATTTAAAAATCTTTTTAGGCTATATTATTTTCTACCATGTTGGGTCTATCAGCAATAATTTTTGTTTCAGTTTTTGGTACCTTATTAGGTTAAATTTTTAAATTTTTTTTCAATTTTGAAAAAATTTTGAAATCTGACAAAAATTAAAAATTTGAATTTTTTCAGCAGCCCCCACAAAACCAGAACAACCAGCCCAACCAAATGCAGAACTTGAGTCCAAATTAAACGCACTACAACAGCAAATAGCTGAGTTGCAAAAATCGCTATCCACACAACAAAAAATTCAAATTTCGCCAGTTTTGGCCGACCAGGCCCCAGCACAAATTCCATATTTCAACCGAGATGAAAGAGCCCCCTATTGGCAACCAATGAAGAGGACAGCACCTCGTATGGTCTCATGGCAGCCAATGAAAAGGTCTCAGGGAGACACCACCCGAGAACAAGGTAAAAATTTAAATTTTCAGGGTTTTCGTTGAGTGTAAATTTTTAAAATTTTGATAGAAATTTTTACACTTTTAAAATGTCATAAATGTGTTCAGTAGTAGTTCAGTAGTAGTCAACAACCTTTAAACAACACCCATCAAGCCATATTTTGGACTTGACCCTGATTTTCAGGCAAAACCTTGTGTATTGACACGAAAATTTGAAAATCGTCAATTTTGATCTAAACCCTATAGTGATGGGTGTGTTTAGAGATTTTCAACCATGCTGAACATGATGGTGACGTCCATTCTTGATTTTGGAATTTCTGAAAAGAATTTCATTTTTTTTCACAAAAAATGAATTTTAGCAGGGTTAAGCCAAAATCAAAAATGGACCTCATCATCGCATTTAGCACCCTTGAAAACCTCTAAACAACACCCATTATACCATATTTTGAAATTTGAATTTTGACCCTGATTTTCAGGGTTTTTGCTTCAATATCATTTTTTGACGTATCAAAATCAAAACCGGACTTAATTTTTCGTGTGTTTCGAAATTGTTTTGCTAAAAACAATAATTTTTGATCATTTTCCAACCAAATTAGGCCATAAAAATTTTATTAGGGTCATCATTTTCACAGTTTTCCCGACAAAATTTATTTTAACTACGTCAATCTAAAACAAACACACGGATTTTACGAGCCATGAGCCGGATGACTATATGCTTTCGTCAAAAAATTCCAACAGTGTTGTTGTGCCCCAAATTTCCAAAATCACAGGCCATTTTGATAAGAGGGAAAGGGAAAATTTTTCAAAATCCGTTATTTTAAGAAGATTATATGGGAAAATTAAAGAAAAATCGGAGTCGGGTGATTTCAGCAGCAAAATTTTTTCATGCTTTTTTAAAAAGAAAATTTGACTGATGTAATCTTTCATTTTCATGTTTTCGTTTCAATACACAATTTTGATTCAAATTCAGGCATTTTTAAGAAAATTTCTAGGGGACGTACAAGTTACAAAAGTAGTGACAAATTCTTGTCACCGGTCAGAAATATGCGAATTTTGAGCATGAATATAAATTGTTCATAGTGTCAAAGATGGAAAAAAGATCACCTTTGTCACAATGGGAAAAAAATTCGACAAAAATCGAAAAAATTCCTCAAAAATCAAAAAAATTCGAAAATCGAAAAATTTGTAAAATTGAAAAATAACATAAAAAATCATTTCAATAAACAACTTTTTTATTGAAAATCAGGTATTTTTCCTGAATTGCAATAAAAGTTGTGCATTGAAACGAAAATTTTTACAGGGTTAAAAATTAATTTTTAGTAATTTTGGCGATCGAAGCCCAACTTTCCGAAGTTCTACACGCCGGCGAGACCCTTGGTGTTACCGCCGAAGACGTTTTGGCACACTTGAGGCAAAGGAACGCCAATGGAAATGGTGGAATATTCTTCAATTAAAATTTCTTTCTGGGCTAAAATTTTTATTTCTTTAACTTAAAAAATTATTTATAAATATTGTATAAATATTTGTTAATAAAAAATTCCACCAAATGTATAAAATTGGACACACAAAATTAGTATCGTGGTAAGATCATCTTGCGAGAGCCTTGTGAACCACTTGTTTGGTAGCTAAGCTGCGTGAGTTGGGACTGGCGGGAGCCACTTCGGGAGTTCGAACTTGCCCTAAAATGATTACAAGGTGTATAAAAAATTCGTCAAAAATCGAAAAATTCATCAAAAATCGAAAATTTGATTAAAAATAGAAAAATTCGCCAAAAATCGAAAAATTCGGCAAAAATTAAAAAATTCATTAAAAATTGACAAATTCGCATAAAATCGAAAAATTCATCAAAAATAGAAAAATTTGTCAAAAATCGAAAAATTCGTCAAAAATTGACAAATTCGTCAAAAATCGAAAAATTCGTCCGGAGTTTGGGCGATTTTTTCATGTTTTTTCGAAATTTTTTTTCAAAAATGACCCTATTAGGGCTAATTTTATGCGAGAAATCGATTGCGCACATTTCCAACGCTTCCCTGATCCTGAATCAGGGAATCAGAGAGTGTGTATTGAAGCGAAAATCGAGAACTTTTAGATTTTCTGCCGAAAATGACTTACTGGAGGTAAATTTATGCAGGGAATCGATTGCGCGCATTCCCGAAACTTGAAAGCGAAAAAAATTCGTAAAAAATTGAAGTTGTTAAAAATCGAAAAATTCGTAAAAAATAGCCGAAACACAAAAATTCACTGACCCTTGACCCGCCTGCCCCGGTGATCCTTGCAAAGACCGTGTCTTAAAGGACCAGTCCAGTGGGAAAAAAGTTGCCATTTTTGTTGATTTTTGGAAAGTTTATGAAAAATGGAGCATTTTTTTGTTTTTACGGCATGTTCTGAATCATTGTAGTTTTCGAGAACGATTCAGAACATGCCATAAAAACAAAAAATGCTCCATTTTTCATGAACTTTTCGAATATCAACAAAAATGGCAACTTTTTTCCCACTGAACTGGCCCATAGATCATCTGTGTGTTAGGCAATCCGACTATATATGTTTGTTTTGATTACCTCGACATAGCTTTCTCTCGCCTCTTGATCGCATTTTTCATCGGTGCCTCCTTAATCCTCTGATACAAATTGCCAATAAAGTCATTGCACATTATTTCCGAAGTCCACACAATACAACCCCAGAACATCATCAAAAATCCAACTGCTATCAAGGTAATCCCCAATGGAATAATGGTATTTTCCTGGGTGAAGAAGAGCAGTAAACAAGCTCCAATTGTGGCCATCACCATACCCAACAACATGACAATAAGGGTGATGACCGAGTTGGTACATCGGCATTGGGGGGCGCCAAAAATTCCGAGCCTTGGAGAAAATTCAGGCAATTCTGAGTCGACGAAAAAATCAACATAAGCATCTTTTTCTTCATCGGCTAGTGATCTCACATCTATAGAAACATGATCAGCAGAACAACGAGAGGTTTCAAGATCCATATAGGCCAAAACTAATAGAATTGATGGAACTAGTGAAATATTTCAGGCTTATAGAAAGAGTGACTAGCAAATGACCACTTGACCACTATTCCGATTCCGGTGTCATGGCAACGGATTAGACTAGTTTCATTTTCCGAGGTCAATTACAAAGGTATATGAGAGCATGTTTTAGGGACCATTCAGGACAGAGTGTTCCAAAAAACCGCCATTTGGTCATTTTTTAGTGAAAATTTATTAGAAATTTTTCGATTTTCGCGTCAATACACCAACTCCATTCCCTGAATCAGGGTCAAGGAAGCGTTTTTATGTTCTGAAATATCCAATTTTCATATTTTCAAGTAGGAATTCCTACCAAAATAACTGAAAAAATACGAAAATCGTATATTTCATGATCTGGGAGGTGCTTTCAAAGTCTTTCGCAATCGATTTCTCGCATAAAAATACCCCTAACGAGTCATTTTGGAGAAAAAATTGTTTGAAAAATTTTCGCCAAAAAATTACCAGATGGCGCTTTTTTTGGAACACCCTGTAACTAAAGTTTATAAAAATCCTGAAAAAACTCCCTTCTGGTGAGATTTGTCGTCCTCCTTGCAAAAGTTAGATTTTTTCAACCCCCCCCCCTCGTCTCCAGCGCGAAATTTTCAAAAGGATACCCAAAATGTTATAGGGTGAGTTTAAAAAAATTTGCATTTTTGTGTTTTTTGGGCCTGAAAAATTTTTTTGGGACCGGAAAACTATTTTACTAAAAAAAATGACCCATATAGGAGTAATTTTATGCGGGGAATCGATTGCGCACATTTTCTAAGCATGAAAAAATTATTTTCACCCTGATTCAGGGAATGGAGTTGGTGTACGGGCGAAAAAAGAAAATTTTTCGATTTTCGCGTCAATACACCAACTCCATTTCCTGAATTAGGGTCGAGATAATTTTTTTATGCTTAGAAAATGTGCGCAATCGATTCCTCACATAAAATTACCCCTATATGAGTCATTTTTAGTAAAAAATATTCCGGTCCCAAAAAACTTTTTCGGGCCCTAAAAATCACAAAAATGCACTTTTTTTTGAGTTAATGAATCGCGCTGATCCTGGACCTATATTTCGCATGTTCTGATTGCAACTCGAAAATTCCGAAAATATGGTGCTGTCGAGTGTAAGCTGTTTGCGTAAGTGACTTCCTCGGTGGGTCGATTGATCTTTGATTTTTAGAGCCCAGTTCTGAAAGCCATAAATTGTGCCGTCCCTGTTTCCGCCAACATGTTGAGAACGTGACTCAAGTAGGAGTCAAGAAGTACAGCGACTTGTGATTCCATGTGGCCGTGATAATTACAAGGATGGATTTATCTTAGGTAAGCACTTTTTGGTTTTGCATTCCTACATGGTTTTTTAGATCAAGAAAAACGCCGATTCCTGCATCGTAGCTCGCGAAACCTCCTCGAGGATATGGCACTTCAAGGACTTCTGAATGAACTCGGTCACAAAACTGAAGCAACGCCAGAAAAAACTTAACTGAAAGTGCACAGGCTCCTTAATAGCTCAGTTTATGGAATCTAATAGAATTTCTTTGTATATTTATGTCTTGCATCTTTAAGAATTATCAATAAAGTTTAACTTTAACATCCCTGATACCAGTCCGTATGAGTTGTAACGCTGTTTTTTTGCTGTTACGACTCATAATGATTCCATAAGGACTCTCAGGTTACGACTCATAACGGAGAGCGGTTACAACAATCCGTATGAGTAATAACCGTGTGATCGTACTGTCTTGCTTTTACAGCACGATCTTTATTAACAAAACCCGTAATTACCTTCAAATAAACCTGATGAAATGTAAACACGGAATAAAAAGACGAAAACTTCACTGACGCTTACAGAAGCCAAAAGCACAAGAGATTAGTATAAACCCATACTTTGTGTAAGATTCATAATCTATGTTTTAGCTTTTATTAGATTTAATTTACTTTCGCCACGTTCGTGTCAATATACATATTTATTTCAAATCAGGCAACTCAATTAGTCTGAAATTAAATACCGTAAGACTTCTAATAGAACCCCATGGGGCTCTATTAGAAGGTGTTAAATCATTAGATTGCTCTTTTAAAAATTGAGTTTAAATCGGATTTCTTCGAGCGACCACTTTTTGGCTAGCTACTGTAGAAAGGAACGTTATATAAAAGAAATTATTGAAAAATATTTTATTTTCGCTTAGTTATGGCCTTTTGAATTTGAAAAATTGAAAAAATGACATTTTTTTCAAAAAATCATATCTCCGTGAAATCGAAGTCATTGTCAATAATTTCTTTTACATAATGTTCCTCATACGCTTAGCTATCCAAAAAGTGGTCGCTCGAAGAAAATCGACTTAATTTTGATTTTTGGTGGATTTTTGAATGTAAGGCTTAAAATTTTTTAAATTAATAAAAAAATTCAAAAGGCCATATCTCGACGAAAATAAAATATTTTTCAATAATTCTTTATATAGCATATTCCCTGTCCTCAGGGCTATCCAAAAAGTGCTTGCTCGAAGAAATCCGATTTAAACTCGATTTTTAAGAGAATCTTTACGTTTACATGGGGCTCTATTAGAAGTTTTACGGTATGTTTATTGACACAAACATAGGCGTAGCCAGGATTTTCTGACAGGGGGGCTAATCGAGTAAAATGACCAAAAATGTTTAAAAAATCATAAGGTAGCTACCTGTTGTTTTTTATTTTTTCTTAAAATTTTTGACGACAGGGGGGGGACTATAGCCCCCCCCTAGCCCCCTCTTGGCTACGCCTATGGACACAAAAGTAGCGAAAGTTACGTGGCGAAAGTTAGCGTGGCGAGATTCGTGGCGAAAGTTATAGTGCCAAATTTTTGCCTTATTTTAAATTTGCCTTATATTTTAAAATTTTATTTTTAGCGCAATAGACTTGGGAATTTTTGAGAAAATTTATTTTACATTTTGTATGTTAGGGAATTATTTGAGAAACATGCATTGTTTGTATAGATTTCTTTTGAAAATTTTTTTATCTATTAAAATAGTCCCCTGCCTGTTCTCACACTCGTCATTATTGCTTCCCGGCTACTGCGTACGATGCAATTATGGTTGAGCAAGGAGGAGTAGAACTTGGAATACAGTTTATTAGAGATAAGGTTAGAACGTTAATACACAAAAGGCCTATAAGACTCAAGTGAAGTTGTAATGTGAAAAGATAAGAAGACATAATCAAGGAATATCTCTGCTTCTTTTCAGCAACATAAAATAAAATGCTTTATTGAAAACACAAGACAATAGAAACAATTGAACCAAACCGATTGATTACTATTTATAGTAGGTTCAAAATTCGCATATTCAGCACTGCTTGAATTGCTTCTGTCCAAACTTCGTCGACGCTTCAATCGTTTGCTTCTTCGTCGGCGTATTTCCTAAAAATTTTCCCATGCGTTAATCTCACTAAATAAATTCTATGTGGAGCGCTGTCGAACCGTTTAACACTATGCCCTTTTCAAGGTCAAGAAAGCGTCTCTTAAATATTCGAAACATTTTTGACATCTTTGTGTCTCCAAGTGGACCCCTCTTTGACCTATCTTTTTGCCAGCCCACTCAGGGGCAACTGGTAGGATCGAACCTCGAGCCCACTCAGAGGCACCTTTTTGAATAGTCTTTTTTTGAAATTTCCCTCTCGGGGAAATATTTTTGCCGTCTTTGAAAATTCTCCCCCCCCCCCTTGTCCCATCGCCTTGTGGGAGTCTAGGTTTGAAAACCACTAGACACCGAGCTCAGATAATAATCCTCTTAAAATCGACCGCTAGGTTCTGATACGGAGGGGTGAACACATGGGCCTCACTAACTACGCCATTACCCTTTTCCTCTCAAATTCAGACCTAGTTACCTCATTTGGAGCCATTAATAACGAAAATTACAGGGTTATTGTTATTAGAATTATTCTTATGGAATAATTTACGTATAATTTTAACAAAGAATTTTCGATGGTTTGGAATGAAGAACCTAAAAAATCTTACATTAAATTTTTTTTCAAAATTATCAAACCCGATAATGAACAAATCCAACGGTCCATGATTGTCCGCCGTTGATGAGGCCAACGTTGATGGTGGTTTCTCCTAAAGTTTTCCAACCGAAGTGGTACTTTAAAATCTCCAATTCTACCTAATTCCAGACTTGAATGCCATTTATGCTTTAACAAATCATGTAGCACATCTATAAGCTTATGCACTGCACTATCACTCATGTGAGGATACCCGGAATGTGCTGCAATCCCATTCGAATCTAGGAGGACCTAAAAATTTTCTCACCTTTTTGAATTTTTTATTAAAAATTAAAAAAATTCATAAAAAATAATGTTAAAAGGGGGTCTCATTTGGGGGTCATTCTCCGAAAAAAAATTTTTTGCCAAAACAGCCTATATAGGGGTAAAATCATACGAAAATCGATTCCCGAAACGTGAAAATGCTTTCTTGACCCTGATTCAGGGAATGGGGTGGGTGTATTGAAGCGAAAATCAAACATTTTTCAGATTTTATGAGAAAACCGTCGATTCTTAGGTTTTTCTAAGCGAGGAATCGATTGCGCGCATTCCCGAAGCGTAAAAACGCTTCCTTGACCCTGATTCAGGAAAGGGTCCGGTGTTTTGAACGAAAATCTGAAAGTGCATTTTTTTGGTTTTTTCCATGAATCAGGGTCAAGGAAGCGTTTTCACGCTTCGGAAATGCGCGCAATCGATTCCTCGGCTAGAAAAACCTAAGAATCGACGGTTTTTATAAAAATTTGAAAAATGTTTGATTTTCGCTTCAATACTTTCGCTTCATTCAATACACCCACCCCATTCCCTGAATCAGGGTCAAGGAAGCATTTTCACGTTTCGGGAATGCGCGCAATCGAATTTTCGCATGATTTTACCCCTATATAGGCTGTTTTGACAAAAAAATTTTTTTCGGAGAATGATCCCCAAATGAGACCTCCACTTTAAAAATTTAAAAAAATTAAAAAATAAGTTAAAATTTAAAATTGGGTTAAAATTTTAAATACTTCTTTAAAAAATTTAAAATAGGATAAAAATTTAAAAAATTCGTAAAAAATTTTAAAAATTTGTTTAAAAAACTTTTTTACAAATAGACGCTCGGAAATGCTCGGAAGCACTAGGAAACGCTCGGAAGTAATCGGAGAAGGGCGGATGACTTAATGCCTGGATCGGAAAATCTCCTCTTCCCTCCGAGCGCGATAGCGTTCGGCCTGCGTTTATTTTGATTAAGGGCCGTAAAAAAGTTTTTACGGTTCGACAATGTGTTCAATCGACTAAAAACCATCTATATATTCATTTTGGTAAAGATTAAAATTTTCACATGGAAAATTTTAATTCGAAAAATTATCAAAAATACATTTTTTTAGTCACTCTGAAATTTTGCCATATTAAATCTCCGAAATTATTCATTCTTACTTGTATATCATAAATAAAAATTAAAGTCTATTTTTTCGCAAATACCGAGTTGCGGATTTTTGAAAAACTCGATTTCAAATCTTTTCGTTTGAATACTTAAAAAAACTTGCATTCAGGCAATTATGTAATACTTTTGGAACAAATTTTGACCAAAATTAACGCAATTTTCAAAAAAAGCAGTCCGTATCGTTGAAATATAGACTCTGAGGAATTTTTTAAGCCCAAGATCATAGAAAATGGATTTACTAGAGCAGAGGAGAGGCATTTTGAAAATTGCGTTAATTTTG
>OZJO01021456.1:0-78524 GCA_900406225.1 Acrobeloides nanus
TAGGGCCAAATATTGTGAGAAGCCAAGTTTGTTGAGCCATTCTGCTAGGATTTCGGTTTCCTAAAAAATATTTATGCAAATTTTGTACGGAATTAAACAAAAGACTATGTATAGGATAAGGCAAAAAAGCACTTTTTGTGATTTTTACATGAATTTGGGAACCAAAATTTTTTTCTAAAAATGACCTCTCTAGAGGTAATTTAGGCGGGGAATTGATTGCGCAAATTTCCGAACTCTGTCGCGGAAATAAAAGCCTGTCACGGAATAAAATTTCCAACGCTTACTGCAACTCCTTTAGCCATCAACTCTCTAACATTAAACTTCTTTGCTTGTCCATTCCCAACATGTCCGTAAATATCATAAGCCCCATCACCATTACAATAATAATAAGGCGAAGAACTACTGCTAGCCGTGCCAGTACTCATGCCACCAGTACTTCTATTACTAGGACTATCTGTTAAACTCGAAACTCCAGATGACATAGAAGAGTTATGGTTGACTAGATTCGAACTCCCACAGCTGCTCGAGCTGTTCGAACTCGCTAGTTGAGAAGCAGTCTAAAACGATAATTTGTTGGTGGGTAAAAAATTTAATTACATAATAAGAATATAACAAACCTTAGCACTTTCGAAGCCCGAGCTGGCTTGACTACAGCCGGAACTGGTTGAGTTTCGATCGGATTTTTTAGAAAATGAATGTCTTGTGATAAGAGAAGTGGTCGGGAAAGTTGTTGTTGTTGATGTCATGGTTAGGATTTCTTGTTGAGGGAAATCTAAAAATTAGTTGATGAGCTATAAAATCTAAAGGCATATAAATTTAACTGCCAAGTAACACTATCAACTTGCTACTCTCAAAAATTTCTAAACCTAGCTAAAAATATTCCTCATACCCGAGTTTATTAATAAATTTTTGGAATTACGTTCCCATGCGCCTTCCCCGAAGATATAGAGTCCTCAGAGCATAAAAAATAGCGTTATTTAGCATTTCTGAAGGAAATATGAGGGTCACAAAACTCCCTTATTATACTAATTCTTTCACTAAAACTTCATATTTCACCATTTTTGACTATGCCCAACAATTTCCAACCGTTTATGGAATGATTTGAAAAAATTTCAAAAAATCGACTTTTGAGGTGTCATGCCAAGACAAGAAATCCAAAAAGTCCACAATTTTTCGAAATTTTTCAAATCATTCCGAAAACAATTGGAAATTGTTGGGCATAGTCAAAAACGGTGAAATATGAAGTTTTTGCAAAAAACAAATCCGATAAAGGTGTTTTTTGACCCTCTTATTTCCTTCAGAAACGTTAACAAGTGCTATTTTTCGATGTTATAAGAACTCTATATCCTCGGAGAAGGATCATGGGGACGTAATGCCAAAAAATTTATTAATAAACTCAGATATGAGGAATATTTTTAGCTAAGTTTGGAAAATTTTTGAGGGTAGCAAGTTGTGACTGTTCCTTGCGAGATAAAAGCCTTGTTTGAGTATAGGAGTGAAGATGGGGTCCTGGCCCGGTTCCAGAAACAACTCGAGCCACCACGGCTCACAGCAGTTTTTTTCTCTTTTCCTCTAGCACCAATTCCTTTCCTTTTGACATTTTTGGGGGTGGGGGAGGGGGCAGGAATTTTCAGATTTTGAACTTGCTGAATCACCTCTATCCCAAAAACTAAAAATCAAACAAAATGAAACAAATGAATTCTCCAAAAATCATCGATTTATCAAATCTGCCACAAATATGATGGAAAACATGACGGAGGAGTGATCAATTTCTACGCATCAAAACGAAACGACTAGTAGCCACAACAATCGAACAGAGACAGCTTAAATTTAGCTCCTTTTCCTCTCGATTTCGTCCTCCTGAATCGGATGCAGAAAAACACACAGAGCGGGGAAAAGAGTACTTTCAATCTACTTTAAAATTCCATAAGAGCAGGAAATTTTCGTAGAAACGTCCGCTTGCTAATAAAATATTCAAAGCTCGACTTGGAAAAGTGTTGAACACTACTCAAGGAGTTGTTTTGATGGATGAAAAATTAGTTAAGTGGAAAAGTTTAAGAGGGTGCAAAAAAGTTAAAATTTTGGAATGTTTATGCATGCGTTCCATTTTTGGAATCTGGTTCTATTTTTAGATAATTTCTTGAATTTTTATGTAAAAATAGATGGCTTGCGGGGAAAAGGTGTATGTTTTCTGTGCGAGTAGTAAGCAAATTTCGGGGTGTTAAAAACTGAGATTTTCAATTTTTTCGCGATTTTTCAAAAATTTACAATTTTTTTAATCAAAATAACTCTATGGGGGTTTTCTACGCGACATCTATTGCGCATATTTTTTTTCGCTTTGAAAATGTCAAATTCGGATTCCCCGCATGTTTTTACCCCTAGAAGGGTTATTTCCAGAAAAAATTTTCACGTGGGTACCCCCCCCCCTTATTGTGTAGTAGCTCCGATTTGTTAAACTAATGACCTAAATAATTAAAGTTCAAAATTTTTATCAATAGAATTAAAACTTCTCCTAGCTAGTACTAAATCCTGAAGCACAAACTAACCGATAACCCATAAAAATTAAAAATTCCAACCGCAAATTTCGATAAGATCGCTTAATTTTAGCCACGCAATGAAGAAGCCCAATAATGCGCTTTTGGCTAAACGAAACAGTGCTGATGATTTATTGGGTTGAGATGCGATTAATTGAAGCCATTTCCGCGGAGCGGATATAAAAAGCGGTTGAAAAATGTGAGACATGACTGGTGTTGTGGGGCTTTTTATGTTTTCCATGTGAGAATTATTTGTAGCTAGAAAAACGCAACACACATGGGATACAAAGGCGTCATAAAAAACGATAAATGTTATTATGTGTTTTATGGGAAAAGGAGAAGAATAACAAAGTCATAACAGTAGAATCGAAAAAAGTAGAAAAAAATTAATTATAAAAATTCAAAGTGATCGGGAACTTTAAGCCCACTCTCTAATATGAAACTTTAACCTCCTCACCCTCATTTCGGTTGGGAGGGGGGGGATAAAGGAAAACTTAAAATTGCCGGAGACGCACACATTCCTTTCCTAGCTATTCCTATACACAAAAACTTGCAAAAAAAACTAGTCCTTTGATTTGGCACACTCACGGATACAAACTTTTCATCCACTTAAAACTTTTTCCATCAAAATCAAGTGCGCAAAAATCAAAAAATAAATTCACAAAATTTAGACATCTGTTGAAAGCGGCAAAATTAATGGGCAATTGTTTAAAAGAGTCTGAATGAAGGAACGCCGCCCTTTCATCAACACTTGATTTTGCTATTGGAATTGACACTACATAGCGCTACTGCTGCTGCTCAGCCACACTCAATTTAACATCTGCGCAAGAAATTTCGATGTTTTTCTTTCAAGCGCGATAAAAGAGAAGAAAATTCGAAAATTTTCAGCATCAGAACCATCAAGTTTTGAAGCTGAAAAGGCATTCATGCGTAAGGAGTAACCGAACGAAGTTCCGTTTCAAATGCGAAGGCGGGTTGAATTTGAAACTTTTATGAATAGATCAAAAATGGCCACTCAAGTGGTAAAAAATTCGAATTTTCGCAATTTGAGTTTTTGTACTTATGAGTTTTCGATATGGGTAGTAGTGTATCCAGAGGGAGTGGCCTCCTCATAAAATATTAAAAAAATGAAAGATGTCATCCCAATTTTTGATTTTTCACCAAAATTTCGTATTTTTCAATCGCAGTCGAGGAAGTGAAGGTACACGATTTTTTACCAATATTTTCAGATGTACCCCTCCCCCTTTCCCCATAAAATGGACCTAGCACCTTGGAGAAGAGTACCGATATCTCTGAATTCTTTAAAAATAAATACTTACAATTTCATTTTTGATAAAAAATCAAATCTCTGTAAGTTTTATAATAATTCAGAGTACTAATTTTTAAGGCATTTCAAGACTCAGTTGTTTAAATATGAAAAATGCGATAAAATTTAAAAAATAAAGTAAGACAACGGAATTAAAGCACTTGACGCAAATTAAGAGACAAAATATTTCAAATTGAAAGAAAACAACCTAATTTTCTATGGCTCTAATTTCCTGTTCAACAAGTCCACATCCATCAATCCCACTTTTCAAGCAATTAGCCAAGATAAAGCCCCATTTTTTATCCATTTGACATAACTCACCTTCGTCGGTAAATGATGCACTTCCTTCGAGACAGCTATCCGTTCTCGAGGGAGTTGGTGAAGTGGAACAATTAGGCGGCAAATTCAAGGCACTCGGTCGGCGTGGCAGATAATAAAGAGTTGCCGCCGACGAATGCTTGTCGCCAGTGCTGCTGGCATTGCTTTCGGAATCGGTGTTGTGTTGGCTATTCATATTCATCTTGGACAAGGACGTTGGTAGCTTGGAGAAGTCGGGAACGGTTGGCATTGGGACCATTTTCAGCTTGCGCGGTGTTTTTGGTGTTTTTAGGATCGAAGACGAAGATGAAGAAGGAGCCGATGGGCACCTTAGATCGGTGCCGCTGCGCAATTTGTTTGACATATATTGGCCTAAAAATGATGAAATTAGCTTAATTTATGGTTAAGAATATAAATTATTAATAAATATGACCAGCAAGAAATCTTTTGTTTTAAGTAAATTTCTTTTGTGGGCTGCTCTGCTCAAAAAGGAATCGGCTCTTCCAATTTGAATCAAAGTGGTGCTCTAGCAACAAATTTGACTATAAGCTGGTATTTTTTCCCTAATGGGGCTCCCTAAAGGACATGCTGCTTTACAAGAATCCGAAAATTTCTAAGAATAAACTTTAACTTATTTTTATAGCCAAAAACCCCTTGAGTAAAAAGCAGCCATTTTTGAAAAATACAAAATTTGACCCCTTTTTATGGTTATACTCATCCAGGTAAAGTCTCATAAGAAAAATTCTTTAGCCATTCATCCATCCTGCCCGAAAGTTCAAAATTGTTTGAAAAAATTATTGTTTTAAAATTTTTGATTTATCAAAAAATGACCTTTTAAGCAATTTTTAAACATTTATCAAAAATAATGTAAATCAATTTTTTGGTTGCCTCCCCTTGTCCTCCTCTTCGTTGGTCATCCATCCTTCATAGGTCTGTCCTACCCATTGTGCATGCATACTTTGGTCGTTGCGAGATTTATAAATAAAAAATTTATAAAAAAGGAAAATCTTCTAAATTGTCAATTTCAGAGATTTACAGAGTAAAAATTTGCATTATCTTTAGAAAAATCTAAACTTGCTTCTAGACTTGCAAAAACAAAAATAAACTTTTTAAAGTAGAACAAAATATGTTTAATCTGATAAAAATTTAAAATTTATTTACAGGGTGCCTAAAAAGGCACTTTTTGCGAATTTTTTCAAAGGGAAAAAGATTATTGTGGTGAAAATTAAGAAACTTAAAATAATTTTTAGTCCCTAATTCTTATCCCCCCCCCCTTAAGGAATTTTGTCATGGGTCTTGGGCATTTTTGTAAGTCGCATCACGATCTACAAAAATGTCCAAGACTCCATGTCAAAATTTCTTAAGGCAAAAAGTTATTACACTTTGGAAATTTTCAAAAAAACTAAGTTAGGTTCCGGACATAACTTACCGGTTGTTACGTTCGGGACCTAACTTACCGGTAAGGTAGGTTCCGTCCTACTGCCAAAAGTGCTTTTTTGAGCACCCTATATTTATTCTTACCTGAAATTGTATCAATAAATTCCTCTTTATCAACTTCCACAACTGGTGCAGGGAAATATCCAGAACGCGAAGTTCCTTTAGCAGTAAATACGATGCCTTTCCACAAGCCTTTCTTCTCACAGCTGGTCTGATCAGTTATCTGAAAATATTTTTGTTAGAAATGGAATAAATAGAAACAATGCAATTCACACCTTTTCGCGCGCTAATCATATTGCATTTTAATCAAAGTTGTATGTGGAAAATGTAGGATTGAATTGATTCACTTTTATATTTCTTAAAACTTGATGTTCGGGTCGAAGTGACAGAAAAAAGAGATCGTTTGGCGTATGGAGAATAAAAAGCTTACTCATCCGTAAGAATATGAATAGATTTTTTGAAAAATGATCAAGGACGTGGAAGAAATTTGTCAGGGTCGATTTTTTGCCAAGATTTGCATGGTAAAGTTTTCGCATAGATTTTAAGTATTCCAATTTTGAAACTTGTAATTAGAGTAGGACCCGGTCGGTTAATTTGGTTCGATCCGGTTATTGGTTAATGCAGTTTTCTCGGATTCGGTTCGGTTAATGAAAACTCGGTCGGTTAACCGCGGTTAATTTGGTTTTTCAACTTTGGGGTCATCCAGGTATTACATAATCATGTTGAGGGGGGGGGGGGGGGGGGTAAACTACCAAAAAAGTTGATTACGTAATATCTGGATGACCCCTTTCCTACGTCTATTGTTGTACTTGACAAGTGATAAGCGACAAGTTACAAAAATAAAGGAAAAAACAGACAAGTTGGCACATGAAAAGTGATAAGTTCATTAAAAAACCGTCAAGTTTGTCACTGATCTAAAAAGTGACTAAGCAAAAGAGGTTAGTCACTTTTGACTTATCACTTGTCAAAATTGTGTTTGAGTAGTTGTCGGTTTTTTAGTGAACTTGTCACTTTTCACTAATCACTTGTCAAATACAACAATCGACCCCTGGTAATTTACAAAAATTTTTTTGGAAATTCTTGTTTTTAGTTGAGAATGCTCAGGAAATGAAAAATTTTGGTGAAAAAATAGCAGACATTGTTCATTTTTATTGATAATGTGAAAAAACTTTTTTGGATGAGAAAGTATATACGACATATATAACAAAAAATCTTTATAGCTCAAACAAATTTGCGTCAAAAAGTGTAAACAAGCAATTCACAGTCAATCGCGTAGACCCAGACCATCATCATCAATCCAACAATCATGCATCATCTCGAAAAACTGTCAAATATTGACCAGAGCCGAGAAAAAAGCTTGTTCTAAGCCCTAACTATCAAGCTTGTTGATCGGGAAGCTCTCGAATATGGGAAGCTATGCACTTGATAATCAAGCTTATAAAAACTAGAACAAAGTTTATTTTACAACTTGAAAATTTCGAGAATAAAGTTTGAATGGAAAAAAGTCAAAGAGCCCACTAAAAATTGGGAACGTTTTAAGTTTAAGCCTTTTATGAGCGGGAGGAGAAAATGAAGCAGATGGACCATTAACTAAAAGTTTATTGTGTTAAAATTTATGAGTCAATCAAACGATTTTTAAGCACTTAAACTATTTGCTGTAGTTTGTTCCGCTGAGAAGGCGCAAAATTTGGCTACATGTCCTAGTGGCTTGCATCTATAGTCCGTTTCAGCGAGAGTGAAAAAAAGTTGGGGACCTATAGTGCAGTGGGTAAGGAAGTCGCCCGTTCGATCTGACAAGTTAAGGGCCCGCAAAAAATTTTGCTCCATTTTTTAGAAAAAAAGTTTTTTGAAAATCAAAATTGTTTTCGCAGAATACGATTAAATCAGTCTTTTTGATTAATGGGTGTCCAAAAATGGATTTTTCGATTTTTGGGTCGTATTCAGCAAAAACTCTTGCCCAGAGATCGAAGTTGGGCCCGGATGGTCCGTCATCAGTGCCTAGGCCTGTTAGTTCCTGATGATCCGGGCCTAGGCCCTGATAGAAGGCTGGGCCACGCCATCCGGGCCTCGGCTTGTAGGGCAGGACTTGGGCTTCTTTCGACTTCTGCTCTTGCCTAATACTGGAATGTAACAAGTCTAGAAACAAAAATTTAAAAAACGAAAACATTAATATAGCACAAATACAAGCTCTTGAAATTTTATGAAAATANGAATGTAACAAGTCTAGAAACAAAAATTTAAAAAACGAAAACATTAATATAGCACAAATACAAGCTCTTGAAATTTTATGAAAATAAGCAATTCGACAAAGAATGGACCTTCCTTCCTTCCTTCTCTGGACATGTGAATCATTTATTGTATTATTTGGAGTACGGCTTATAAATGCGCACAAATCTATACATCGTTGAGAATAAAGACAAATTGAACGCTTCCACCCACTTATCTTCTACTTTTAAAGAGCATTAACAAGAAAATTAAAATCAAGCAAAACAAGAAAAAGATTAGCCTGTATACAAGAGAATTTACACATGACGAGAGAAAAGGAATTTGGCAGAAAATTTTCGAATAAATGACCTTGGAAAGAGCATAAATGGATATCTCATTCCTAATCTAACGGCATAAAGCAAAAATAGCCTAGGAAATTTAAAAACTTTCAAAATTTGAAATTTAACAATTCTCCATAAAAAGTCATTAAGAGTGACCATCAGTAGTCGCTACTCGCGACAAAACTAAAGGCCTATGATGAGTAGTTTCTTTTCAACGGAAGATGTGAAAAAAGGAGCAATTGGCGGCGCACAGCACTTTCATTTCTATGTGGCCGTACTTAATCAATGGCACTTTTGCAGCCCAAAATAACCCCGAAGGGATTACAGAGGTTTCCCATTCAACAAAAAATCAAGTTGCTATTGTTTAGTTGTGTAGGCTAGAAAACAGGATTTCCTGGAGGTTTTTTGTTTGAAAGGACATGATTTTGATTTTTTGCCGCCAAAAAATGAAGAATTTACATGAAAGATCCGCGTAGCTATCGATTAGGGAGAATCAAAATTCTATGATTAGAAGAAAAATTGAAATTTATGAAATCATTAAAAAGATTAATTAGCCAAGTTTATGAAAGAAAATTAGATGAGATTAAGAGGCTTGGATTTAGGCCTAGGCTTACTCTTACAAAAATGTAAGTTTATGCTTAGGCCTAGGACAATAATTAGATTTAGGCTTAGGCCTAGGCTTAGGTTTATGCTTAGATTTAGGCTTAGATCTAGGCTTAGGCTTATGCCTAGGTTTAATCCTAGGCTTACTCTTACGAATATTAAACTTAAAAAAATTTCTATCCTATCCTGTTTTGTCATTTCATTTTTTATTATTTTAATACCTACCCAAACAATATCTCCAATAGACAATGACAGATGCCCGGTAGATTCGTCAGCCGAATAATTTCGAATAGCTGTCCCATACACACGTCTTGGATAGTCTAAAAAATTTCACTATTAGTCACTCAAAAACGGACATTCGACAGGTGTTTTATTTGGGAAAACATGAGAAAAGCGCAAACTGGACAGGCACATTTCACGCTAAAACATATAAGATTTATGACTAAAAAAATGTGTGGATAGTGGAATTAAAACTCGATTTGTAAAGATGGGAGAAAATGATGAAAATAAACAAAATAATCCTCTTCTCTAAATCAGGGTCAACGTAGCATTTTCACAGTTCTACAATGCGATTACTCGCATAGGAAAACTTCATGAAACTAGTCTTATTCTTGTAAAAAATTGAAAAATTTTGAAAAAATCTATTTTTTGGACACCCTGTACATCAATTACTAATTTTTTTTAAAATTCGAAAAAATTGTGAAATGTTGATATTTTTATAGAATTTTGACCCATTTCCAAACCTCTATAAATTTTCTCCAACAACAACTTAAACACCTAACTACAAGTTTATAATCCCATCAATCACAATTTGTTTAAATAAGATACGTGATTTGATTTAAACTGGCCACCACAGAATACATAAATAAATAATGCGTTTGGGCTACTAAGTGGCTGCAAATGAGGCGTTGGAATATTCGGGTTTCTGTGTGCTAGAACCATTGGGTGAGTGTGTGCGAGAGCCTGTCCCGCTCATTTCGATCCGACTAATAGGGGGTCTCGATAATGGTCATCATAACGCGATGTAGGAGAGAAAAAAAGACACGGCAAAAGGTAAGAGCGCTGAAAAGTCAGTTATTGTCCAACAGGTGAAACCAATAAGTTGTTTCTTCTTATGGACTAATGTTGGACAGAAGAATGAAAAGAGATGGACTTCTGATCGGTCGTTAGGAGTGTTAATGACCACGGAGATGACCTGAGGCTATTTGGCTGAGAGCCAAGATAGGGAAAAAATATTGCTACAAAAAATTTATCTAGCTAAGATAGAAAGAGAAAAAAATAAGTGAAAAAAATAATGTAGAGAAAAATTATAAGCAAAGAAATCATGAATATGCAAAACTTTACGATAAGGGCGAGATTTGAGCCAGAAATGTTAAATTGCAATCCTGGTGTTCTAACAGGGCTTGAAAAAAATAGGTGCTAGCATCTCACCTACAGGATGCTTTTGGGTGCTAGTAGTACCACCCTCTCTTCAGTGGAGTCTGACTACTCTACTGCTGTCACCACTGCTTCAACTTCGCTTTTTTCGGCAATTTACAGCTGGGATCGATTGTTGTACTTGACAAATGATTAGTAACAAGTGATTAGTGACAAGTGATAAACGACAAGTTACAAAAATAAAGGGAAAAATTGACAAGTTGGTACATGAAAAGTAATTAGGGAAAAGTGATAAGTTCACTAAAAAACTAACAAGTTTGTCACTTGTCGAAAAAACTGACTGAGCAAAAGAGGTTAGTTAGACACGTGACAAACTTGTCGGTTTTTTAGTGAACTTGTCACTTTTCCCTAATCACTTGTTATGTGCCAACTTGTCGGTTTTTTCCCTTTATTTTTGTAACTCGTCAAGTACAACAATCGACCCCTGCGAGATCGAAATTCATAAAGATAAAGTAATAAAGATAAGATAAAGTAAAAACAATAATAAAAAATAAGGCTAAGTAAAGATTATGAAATTTCATGGAATGAAAGCTCAGATTAACACAAAGCGAAAAATGCCCAAAGGAAATTATGACTAACACATTGTCAAAAAAACTTGCAACTACTCAAATTATGACACATCACAACAAACAGAAAGCCTACATCAAAATGCCATTCCTAGCTGCAAAAGAAGAACCCCACAAAAACCATGCGCGTGAGTGATACACACCTCTTCGTCAATAGTCGACGATCCCACTCATTCCAAATTCTCACTACGGCAGGCAGCTGCTGCTGGTTTTGCCTGTGTTGTACTCTTGACCTTGCTCCGGCCGTTCAGATCGCGCCTGTTTCTGCGCACGGCACATTATGCATATACCTCGGCGATCGCCCGTTTGGTTTTTCTCATATATCGCGCATACGAAGAAAAAGGCCTTGGGTTTAGAATATAGAATGGGGATCAGCGCCTGCTGCGGGGATGATACATCATTTTACAACCCTAATTACAAACAAATGTATATAGTCCAGAAAAATGGAAGTTAGCTATTTTTATGAAGGATATTATATAGCTATAAAGCAATGGTAAAGGGAAGAAAATGAGCCATAGAGTTAGTTTCTGAAGCAGAAAAAAACATAACGAGGGCATGGGTTCAAATAGTCAGTTTTCGTACTCCATACCCTTTCAAATTAGTGTTTGTTAGAAAAGCAAACAATATCCACATATTAAGAATGTTTTCATGAAAACCAGTCTCCCTATCTTTTCAACTATCCTATCTTCTTACCCTAAACGACTTGGAGTGCCTCGAGGCGGCCACTATTGTATCGAATATCCTCAATGACGGTTTACGATTGTGTATATCTCGCGCAACGCGCAATACTGAAAAACACACCGACATAACTAAAAGATAGTCCAAACCATATTTATGCTCAATAATGGATGCGAATTTTGCGGGAGGGCTGACATTAATTTTCGTAATGGGGTATTGTTCCATCCACAGTGTAGCACATATAGAGGATATGTTTTGGGGACCGCATACGGCTTCGATTATGTTATTCGAGTTTTATGGGGATGAGTTTAGGAGTGGAAGTGTTCTTGAATGTGGGAGCGGGTCAAGACATAAATGATCAGATTATAAGTGTTTTGAGCTTTTGTGTTAAATATAAAATTGTCAAGAAAATCAGGGTGTAAGAATTAAAATGTGGAAATTTGAATTTTTGCTCCAAGTTTCAAAAAGGACATGAATTCAAAAAAGTCTAGGGAGCCAGACCAAGGGACTTCAACTCTTTTAGGTCTCTGAACATGTCACTGAGCCATGCTAGTTTCATTCGAAACAACAATTTCCTCAAATCTGCTCTAATATTTGTCTAATTTAAAGCCCGAATATCTAATATCACTTGAACTCATAAAATTCGAATCACCACTCATCCCCAAAATTTACCCTCTCTCCGCCAAAACAAAAACCCTCATTCGACCCGATTTCCTCTCTCCCCCGTCTACTTGATTTAATTCGAAATTTCGCCGCTGACCGGACTTTCATCTTTGACTTATGTAAACATGCAAGTGAACAAGGCAAATTTGAAACCTATAACAAACAAATTTCCTCATTCTAATTTCTTAGACCGGAAATTTTCCACCCATTTCGATTTCCCATTAGAAGAAAGGTGGATGAGCGATTGTGTGTGTTGTGTCCCTAGCAAATAATATAATGTCCATCAACCTGAGATGAAAGGTTTGACAAAGAAAAGAGCAAGGTGCATTGTAAAGGAAATGTTGCAAATTGTGAGGGTAATTAATAAAATAAAAGTTTGTACAAAAATGCAAAAAAGGTTAAAGGACCAATCAACTTGGAAAAATACTATGAAAAAGTTATATATTCAGAAAGTTCACGAAAAATGGAACATTTTTTGTTTTTACGGTATGTTCTGAATCATTGTAGTTTTTGAGATGATTTCGTTTGGAGTTGGCGAATTTTAAAATCTGTATATTACAACGAAAACATGAACGCAATGAAAATTCAGCATACATAATAACGGGACGAATAAGAAAGAGACACAAAAACGGGACGATGAAGGAAATTACAAGCACATTGTCGTGCCATTCTTGTCATCCCGTTCATGTGTTGTTTGAACTATCGTTCCATCCCATTCTCGTCTATGCCGAAAATTTGTCCCTGAATCAATAAAAGTTGTGTATGATGCGAAAATTCAAAATTTTTTGACAGTTTTCGTAAGACGATGACAAACGAAAATTTTTTAAAAATTTTTGCGTCAATACACAACTTTTATTGATTCAGGGACGAATTTTCACTGCGTTCGTTGTAATACATGTTTTCGTTGTAATACACAGATTTCAAAAAGAACCCTTTCAGTTAATTTAACAGCAAAAACTAATATTACCATCGTGTTCAGCATGATTTATTTGTTCTAAACGACACCCATATCACCAATGTGATCTCATATTTGAAATTTGTGCCTGGCTCTTTAGCCACCTGACTATAGATTCAGTTTATAGGCCTAGGTTCAATCCCCCTTGGGTCACTCAAATCAAAACTTGTTCAAAATTTTTGAATTTGTGTAATTTTTCATGCTGAACAAAATTTCATAAAAATATTGAATTTTGATCAAAATTTGCACTTGTTAGGGACCAAATTTTGTCCAAAAACTAGAAAATTTAATTTCAAAAATTAAGCTCGGATTTTTACTATATCTTACTTGATAAAAAGTGGACACACAACGAGAATCAACAAATTACACACCAAAACAACATAAACAAACATGCCACAAGGATTAATCAGGAAATATGCAAATTTCCTCCTCAAACCGACCTTTCATCAAGACGATAATCTCCCTAGCACTAATTGGATTTCTATCGACGCCTTTTTCGGCCAGCTCTCCAGCTGTACAACCAAACGAATCAACAATCTTGTGATTGATACCCAACTAAAATTGAAATGAAAAAAAATTTACATAAGAAAACATTTTATGCTTCAATTTTCGAAAAAGTCCCATAAAGTTTCTGATTAAAAGTCTCTCTCTTACATTTAACAAAAGTCGAACGACTGGGATCCGTCCATTTTTTACCGCTTCATGCAAAGCGGAGCCATGTGAATTCGCGTGATTCAGCGGGAAGCCGTGATTGATCAATAGCGCACAGATCTATAAGAAAAAATTTTGGTCTGCTTTTGATGAAATTCGATGAAAAGTTTTGAATGAAAAAATTACTTCGACATGTCCGTGCCTGGCAGCCAAATGCAATGGGCTTATGTTTGAATTTGGGGAATTTTCGATTTCTTGGAGAATTTTTGTAAGGATGCAACTTGAAATTAGTATTTCGATGATCTAAAATTCATGTTAAGCATTGTCTTGATTTGTATAGCATACCTTTATGTATCCATATTCACATGCTATGTTAAATGGAGTTTTTCCATATTTATCTTTGGCAAAAAACTCAGCCCCATGTTTTATCAATAGCAAAACCTAAAATTTCAAGATTGAGTGGAATCATAAAAAGCTTCAGTATTCATAGAAAGTTAATCATAAAAAGTAAAAAGAAATCATAAAAAGTTACAGTACCGAACAAAAGTATGAAAAGCCATCAGCCCTCGGAGAAATCGCTCAATCTCTTGCATTTCATCGCGAAAACATCTTTTTTACTTTAAGAGGCCATTCAGATATTACGTTATCATGTTGGGGGGGGTCAGCTCTATCCACAAAAAGGTGGTAACGCTAGTGCATTTTTGATAACGTGGTCAGAAATGCATTAGCGGAAAGGACAGTAGAGTGTTTCGCAGAGTTTTTCAGTGCGGGGGATCGTTGTTTTTCGGTTTTGAATGCAAAAAATTAATGTACTGGCAGACGATAGTATTTAGGATGTTTGGGAACAGGGAAATTTCAAAATCGCTCAAAACCTGCAGGAATCGATTCCCCACTCGGAAAAACTCCAAGTATGAAATATAAAGACGATTCCGCGCTTAATTGGAGAAGATTAAGCAAATTTTCCTAATGCAGGTGTGGGGTATCTATACTTTTATTAGCTACTGTATTAGGTTCTAGGAACTTCCACAACGAAATTTTCATCAGCATTGTCATCCAAGTGAAGTTTTTACTCGAAGTGAAATCAACCACTCCGAGTGAAATGGTGTTTTAGTTCACAAAGTTTTTTGTTCTTTGATAAGTTTGACAGAAAGCCATACAACAAAGAATTTTTAGCTAAAAAATTTTTTAGCTAAAAATTCTCTGTTGTCTGGCTTTCTGTCGAACTTATCAAAGAGAAAAAACTTTGTGAACTAAAACACCATTTCACTCGGAGTGGTTGATTTCACTTCGAGTAAAAACTTCACTTGGATGACAATGTTGATTTCCACAACGGTCGATTGTTTCCACTTTCTTGTGATCAAAAACAAAAAACTCCTTCATATTCGAGTTCCTCATATCGAAAACCCCTGGACTTTTTTGATCACGGGAAAGTGGAGAAAATCGACCGTTGTGGAAATTCCGCATGTCGTTTTGAACCCGTTGTGGAAGTTCCTAGAGCCCTGTATTATATAGTTTCAAATTTTCGGGATTTTATTCGCAACAACTTTATCAATGACCCATATAAGCGCCATTTTCTCATCGCTTACACGAGGTCAAAGATCGAAACCGGCAGAGTGGGGATATAGATTTTTTTTTAATTTCCATTTTTTTCAAATTTTGATCTAACCTGATTAATCTGATCTACTTGCACAGCCAAATGTGCCGGAGAAGTTTCCATATAATCATTAGCATCCACATTAGCCCAATAGTTCAATAAAATTATAGTCACATCTGCACATGCATTCTGTACTGCATAATGAAGCGCTGTGCGTCCTAATTTTTTAGTAATAAAATATTTCAAAATTTTATTGGCCATCTTCAAAAACTAAATATACCTTTCTGGTCTTCCATATCAACTTTAAAATAATTGCTTTTGAGTAGTTTTTCGAGTAGGATCGAATTTCCCATTTTTGCAGCAAAATGTAATGGGTAGTTTCTATAAAAATGGGTTGAATTTCAAAAATAGTAAAACAAATATTTATTACTTTTCTTCATAGTTGTCATGTAAAGATAAGTGTTTGTTTTGAAGATTGAGCAGATCTAAAATTGTTATTTTTCATAAGTTAGAGAGGGATGAATACAAGGTCCAGGCCCAGCCCCAGATTTAGGTCTTTGTCTAGATAAGATCAAGGTATCAGTACAGGGTGTCCCAAAAAAGTGGAATTTTATGATTCTTTCAGGAATTTTAGACCAGAAAATTTTACTAAAAATGACCCCTATAGGAGTAATTTTATGCGGGGAACCGATTACGCGCATTCTCGAAGCATGAAACTCTTCACTGATCCTGATTCAGGGAAAAAATACGAAAAAAAATCATTTTCACGTCAAAAATCCAATTTTCCCCTGAATCAGAATCAAGGAAATGTTTTCAGACTTCGGGAGTACGCGCAATCGATTCCCCGCATCAAATTACCCCTATACGGGTCATTTTTAGAGAAAAATTTTCGGGTCCAAAGTTCATGAAAAAATCACAAACATTCTACTTATTTTTGAGACACCCTGTGTATACAGGGTCATAGGTAAACAAGGAGGTACTGAATCCTTAAATACGACTTGGTTGGGACTACACTTGAACATTTTCCCAAAAATACGAATTGGTTACTCATTTTTCTAAAGAAATTTTTCTCGATACGACGAATTGAGGGGGTCAGTACCCCCCGTTGTTCACCTATGTACAGGGTGATCTAAAGTTCGTGTACACATTGTATTCGATTTCGGCCTTCGTATCTCGATTATTTTAACGTTTCTAGCGCTGATTTTTGCACTCAGGGGTTTTCTCACATGGGAAATACGATGCCAACACTATTTTTCAATTTTGACCTAAAGGGTACCCCCTAAGTTGTTTGTTATAAAAGTTCAAAGTGTACAATAACTTTAAACGCACCCTGTAGTTCAAGGAATACATACCTGAAATGCTCGAAGACAACTTCCTTAGTGCAAACATAATTCATAAAACAAAAAATATCGTTCGTTTCTAAAAATTTCCAAAAAATAATCTGATTTTCTAAATTTAATTAAGACATCACGATAATCTCGCTCAATAAACATAATCATAGAGAGATAGACTCGATCACACCCCATTAGAACCCATCTCAAATGCGCATTATAATTCGATTCAAATTTTTCTCTCCGATCTCGTCATATTAGGGAAGAAACCATTTACGGGTTTGCTTTTGCCGATCCAATGATGTGTGAAGGAGTTGATAATATTTCGTGTAAATTGATGAGCCAAATCAATGACAATTCCTTGATGGATGGGATAGTTTTTCCATTTAAGGCCGATTTGAAAAGAAGACGATGATCCAGAGTAAACAATCGGAATTAATCGACTCGCGCGAATTTTAGGTGGCGCAATCGTAAGATTATATGTTGATAGATGCAAAAAAAGTTTGTATGAATCAAGAAATTTGCTTGAAGCAAAACTTTTTTATTCTCATCAAAGTTGAATGAGAACCGTATAAAAAAGTTTGTCTGACTTTTAAACTTTCTTTTTCAAAAAGTCAGCTTTGTCTTGTCCAGAGTCCGAAAATGGATCCGGGACCCCGGAACCCATATGGGTCCTAGGGTCCCAGGCTATAGGTAGGCAAGGGGGTGCGGGCCCTTTTTGAGATGGTCCTCCTGGGGGTCCCCTTCACTAAACTAAATTCTATATCGAAAAGATTTCTAAAATTTTGAAGAAAAATGTCATAAACTTTTACAACTGTCGTAAAAACCTACAATTCGGTTTGAACGACGTTTGAAAGCATCCTTATTTAAGAATCATAGTCAAATTTGAGGCCGTCCCTCCTTAATTTTTCCATTTTGAATGAGTCGGTCAGGGGGTGCCATCCCCTGCCCATCTATGTCCCAGATACATAGGTACGGGATCCATGGAGTCCTGGATCTCTTATTTAAGGGTGATTCAAAAGTTTGTGGACACTTTAAAAATACATTTTTATATAAAGTTTGACACCATCAAGTGCCTTGAAAATATTTTTTAAAGCTTTTTTTGACATTAAACATTTAAAAATTTTTGATCACTTATTGTCGTGGGCCGAAGAACACTTCGGCGATCGTCCTTGGGTTTTGCTTCAAGTTTCCCAAAGTTCTGCTTCAGGACTCAGCACCAAGTCATAAGGCTCGAGGTACGCAATAATAGCTCCAAGAAAACTATATGAATTTCATCATGAAGGATGAATGGCCATGTTCTACTCCCGAATTCAATGCCTTGGATTACTCCATTTGGAGCATTTTGGAATCCAAAGCCTTCCCTCTCCAAACCTGAAATTTTCAAAACTTCCTCCCACAAATCTGTACAAAAATTACGACACATCCGGTCCTTGGGTTTCGGGGTCCTGGACCACATGGAACAGAGGTCCCTTAGGTTCTTGTGTCCCAAAAAGTAGGATCCTCCCGGAGTCTGGCCTTGTTCCCCATCTTTTGAACTTAGAAGAAAAAATGTGGGCAAGGAATGGTAAGCATTAAAAAAGACAGACAAGTATATTCAAATTCAATTTTGTATTGATATCTAAGTTATAAATTTCGTTCAAAAATCTCAGCTCTTTAAAGAAGGATTAAAGTATGATTAAGAACAAGTTTTGTCCAATTTCCATCAGAATGACCAAATCTAGTCATCCATTAATGAAAAATGACCATTAAAAATACCATAAACATATTAATTTAGCCTGCTTAAGATACCCCCTAAGGCAGTTCGATCAAAAATATATAAAATACACAAAATTGAAAAAATTCAAGTTTCTAAACAAAACTTTCAAAGAATATATGAAAAATTGCACCACTTTGAGAGCTATTAGTCCAGGTAGCACTTTTTGACATTTTGAAGTACTGATTTACGACTGTACCCTGAGGCATTCTCTTGTAAGAAAATAAGAAAAGTCATAAGGGCTTACAAAGACATTCACCTTGTTCCGTAGTTTTTGTAGTGCGGTATAAAATTGTTTCTAAATTTTCTTCAAAACAACACACGGCGGTCGAAAAAGATGAAAAAAACAACATACGGCGGTCGAAAAAAATGGTGACAATAGTCAAAATTAAATAAAAATGTCGCCAATCGGCTAAGTTCGCCGTCCACGACCTATAAACTGCAAATCTGTCACTTTAGGGCTGTAGGATGTTTCGATGGAAATGGTTGTGAAAGTTAATTTCGACACGGACATTTTGAAAAGTTATATTCGAATCAGACCTTTAGAAAAGTTATTTGGGAAACGGACATTTCGAAAGATTGTTTCGAAACAGACATTTCGTAACATTTCAAAAGATAATAATGTGATAACATTATCACTGTGATAACAATGATAACGATTTTTGTGATAAGATTACCACAAAAATCGTTATCACTGTTATCAAAATGCGTTATCTTATCACTTATCACACCCTTTTATCATGATCACGTTGAACATCACTATTTTGAAGCGCTCGGCGAGCTGTGTCGATTGGCGACATCTTTATTTAATTTTGACTCTTGCCACCACTTTTTCGACCGACGTGAACGATAATAAATCACCGTTATAATCCAGGTTAATGGTGGTTTTTTGGAAGATTTTAATGGGAACCGGTGAAGGACACTGAAGGGTAGAAATTTATTGAGCTACACAAAGTGGGGTAATAAACAATCCTAGAAGAAAGAATGATCACTGTGACCTTCCGGAAGAATTCCTAGACCTGGGTGAGAGGGGGCAACTGAGTAGCTCTGTAGTCAAGACCTGCATATAAGGGCAAATAGGAAATGCTACCCGAAGGTGGAACAAAAAAATTGTTTAAAAGAGACAAAAAATCACTTTCCTCATAAAAATTAGTAAAAGTGAGAAATTCTTCTCAAAAATCCTGCAAAAAACGCCAATTAAAAGCTTCACAGCAGGTCAGTTGTTTTCTAATAAATACTGAACATGTCCGAAAAGAACACCACGTACGATATATTATCTAATGTAAAACGAAGGCAATTAATGGTGTAATCTCGATTCCGCCCTTTTCTCTCTTCCTGTGCAATTTGATCCTAGTTTTTCAACTATACAAGAAGAAATAAAGTTCGCCGACATTTAATCGGATATAAATTCCTGATTTAGGCGGACAATATAAATTCCTAGCGGACAAATTTGAACAGTTGGTAGATTTATTAAAGGAGACGAAGTTTAGGAGATTATTATGATCTCCTTTAAAAGTTTTGATTTTCAAAATTTCTCAAGGACTATCTAATTATGTTATTAAGAGAAGTTAGAAGCGTTTGAAATTTCAAAATGAGTCATGTTCAAAATGAGTAAGAAATAGAGCAGGAATAACCGAAAGGTGATAAGAAATAGAGCAGAGAGAACCGAAACCGTATAAAAGTAACAAATTGAACTTTCTTTCTACCGACCCATAAATCTCGATGAGTGATGAATCCGGCGCTTGTAGCATCATTCTGATCTTTGTAATTTGGATAGTACCCACACAAAGCAATGTGTGTATTTTCAGCTTCTTGAGAATAAGACAATTCTTTCTTCAAAATAGCTTTGTAAGCATATAGATTGTTTGTGTTGACAACTCCTCGTTCTCTTACTAGTGATCTTCAAAGTGATAATGATAAAAGGGTGTGATAAGTGATAAGATAACGTATTTTGATAGCAGTGATAATATTATCACATGGGGTGATAACGTTATCGCTAAAAAAGAGTTTGTTTCTTTTTGATAATTTTATTCAACAGTGAATAGTTACAACAAAAATCTGAACATGTTTATACATACCTTAAAAAAATTGATCACATTTTAAAAAAGAGGTGGAGTCAAACAAGATATGAATGATTTTTGAGAAGTAACCAAAAAATTGATGACTCACATGAATGGATGAAAGAAAAAGATGATCAATTTTTAAGAAATTGATCAAACATCACAAAAAATACATTTTTGCTGAAAAAAGCAGCACACTCCAGACGAGGAGATTTAGAGACGGCGGAACGTCCGAGGCAGCAAAAAATGAGAAACAAGACAGATATAAGGATCAACAACACAACAGATAAAGAGAGAAACTCATGATAATTTGCGTAGCACAATCAACCCATAGATAACGTTATCACTTATCACGTGATAACGTTACCATATGGTGTGATAACGTTATCATATGATGTGATAACGTTATCACATGGGGTGATAATGTTATCACTGTTATCACAGTGATAATGTTATCGCATTAAGCCTATTGTCACATTTAACCTCATTTATAGTTTTTTGAACATCACTACCTCCTAAGAGAACTTTAATATCTCGGATAAAAGTACTTAAAGGGGGGGGGGTCCAGATTACGGCCGGGTAGAAAAGTTTTAAAATTTTTTTAACAAGTAACCCTTTGGGGTAATTTTATGCGAGAAATCGATTGCGCGCATCGAAAAATTCTGAAAAAATTTTTCTGGGGTCAAAAAATTGAAAAAATTCGTCAAAATTAGGGGTTGTAAGTTTTAACCACAACAAAATTATTTTTGGGGATTTTTGACCCCCTAAAAATTTTTTCAGAATTTTTTGATGCGCGCAATCGATTCCTCGCACAAAATTACCCCTAAAAATGATTTTGTTGGGGTTAAAACTTATAACCCCTAATTTTGACGCAATTTTTTCCATTTTTTGACCCCCGAAAAATTTTTTCAGAATTTTTCGATGCGCGCAATCGATTTCTCGCATAAAATTATCCCTAAAGGTCACTTGTTAAACAAATTTTTAAAAATTTTCTACCCGGCCGTAATCTGGACCTCCCTTTAAAAAAAGTTGAATGCATGAAATGTTATCGCCAGTTGCAGTTGCTTTCCATGTATTATCCGCAAGACCATTCATTCATTTTTAATCTTCATAATAACCAAACGATTTTTAGGTAGCTGGTTTTGACCCGGAATCAAATACAAGAGTAAGAGAGAGTTGTACTTTATTTTTAGCTACTTTCTAGATGTTCCGTAGTGAAAAAATTTGTTGCTAGGGGCATTTTTTGATTTTTTGACCCCTGTAAAAATCTCATATTTATGTGAAAAACTCATTTTTCGACCACTTTTTCTTCGAAACGACCCCATAAACACAAGACAAAAATGAAGCACAGGATCTAAGCTCTCTAATGACACCTTGATCATGGCAAACGGATTTATAGAAAAAATAAAATATTGTAACCTTCTTTATATTGAGCTCGAGAGAATCCTATATTATTCAAAAAGTTTTACTTCAAACATCGTCCCATACCCGGGACCCATTTTTTCCAAACTTCGTATGACAAAACCAAATATTTTTTTGAGTTGCGCCCACTCAAAAACTTGCAAAAAATGCTTCTCTCGAGTTCAATATAAAGAAGGTTAAAATATTTTATTTTTTCATCATGCTTGTAATACAACATAACCTTTACGATACTTAACTTTTCTTGCAAAAAACTTTTTTTGACTAGCCTACTCAAGTGGAAAACAAGCATACACCTTACTTTTCCTATGATCCACATCAAAAACAAACATACACCAGGATTTTCTTTACCACATAACCAGCTTAAAATGACACTTTTAGTTTGGTCCTCTAAAAATCTTGCATTGTAGATTTTCTCATTTCCATAGGAAAGTTTAATTTTTGATCTCTATTTTTTGCACTTTATCCTATACTATCCAAAAAAGTTTTCTAACATGTCAATCAACAAGTTGTTAAGAATAAGCAAAAACTATTTGCATTGTCTCCAAAAATTCCCGTGCAAAAGTTTTTATGATTTTGAGTACTTTGAGATTTACTGAAGTGTTAATGTGTTACAAGCGCAAAGTTTTTGACTTACCAAGTTTACATTTATCGTTGAAACACGCATTCTTTCATTTTGTCTTCCTACGTCAAAATTAGAAATTCTTAATTATTCAAACGATCTTTGTTCTATGCTGGCTCGGGTTTAACACAAGTTATTATGTAAGTGGCTAGTTGGCTCGCATTTTGCGTTTATTTTTTCAGCCTAAAATTTGTCGGTACACATTTTTCCTGCTCAAATTTTTCGCAAAATTTTAAATAATGGAATTTTCTTACTTTAATATATTTTATGCAATTTTCTATATTTATTAAAACTACAGGGTGCCCCAAAAAATGGCACTTTTGCGATTTTTGGGTGATTTTTTCAAAAAGTTTCAATTTTTTAAAATTTTCACCAAAGTAACCCTATAGGTGGAGTTTCTATGAGAGAAATCGATTGCAGCATTTCTAGGCCTTGAAAACGATTCTTTGATCATGTATTGGCCTATTTTCGCTTCAATACACACATCTTTTCCCTGATTCAGGAAAGCGTTTTCAGGGTTCGGCAATGCGCGCAATCGATTCCTCGCATAGAAAAACCCTCTATAGAGCTATTTTGGTGAAAATTAAAAAACTCGAAAAAGTTTGAAAAAATTGCCCAAAATCGCAAAAAGTGCCATTTTTGGCACTAGGACGAAACGTACCTTACCGGTAAGTTAGGCCCTGAATGTAACTTACCGGTAAGTTACGTTCAGGACTTAACTTACCGGTAAAGTACGTTTCGTCCTAGTACTATTTTTTAGGGCATCCTGTATTTTTCGATATAAAATACAAAAAAATTGTTTAGAGCATGTAACATCTAAAGCTCAACTTATACAAATTTGGAAACTAAACTCGGGTAAAGAAAACCAAAGCGAAAAAATGGAATCGACTGATATTAAAAGTCGAGTTTGTTTTTACTATGTAAGTTCTTGGTATAAATTTTTATTGGCAATGTTGTGATTCCCACATCGAACACTGGTTCCTGTAAAATTTTTTTGACGCACTGGGGGAACCGAACTCTTGTTAGACCGATGATGTCTCTCTTTGGCCGCGGGGGAGACACTCTGTAATTTTTGGGGGATAATATTTCGGCGAGGGATCACTTGCGTCCGGAAATTTGCGTTCCGGACTTTTCCTTCCGAATATTTGAGTCCGGACATTTGCGCTCGGACATTTGCGTCCGGAAACTTTCGTCTCGGACATTTCCGTCCCGGACATTTGCGTCCGGACATTCATCAAAATTTTCACCAAGCGTCCGGACGCAAATGCACGGGACTCAAATGTCCGGGACGGATGTTTCCGGACACAAATGACCCCTCGCCAATATTTCAACATATTAAACTTTTTAGTACTATTACTCTCTTGGTGGCCAAAGAAAGAACTATGCAGACATCTTGGCCAAAGTCAATGAAACCCAACGTGGGAATCTGCGAAATCGGATTCGAAAATGGGAAGCGGTACGTTCAAACAAAGTTATAGATGTAACACATCAAAATTTCCTTGTCTTTATTAAAAAAGAAATATGTTTATTGTTTAACAATTTTCTCAGAGTTTCCGATTTTCTTAAATTCACATTCAATTTAAAGATTTAATCTAAAAATCTAGCGCTCATCGTCAGATAACCATCTTAAGTAAGAGTTCGTGTTGAAGAAAAAATTTTACAACTAGCCTTANTTTAATCTAAAAATCTAGCGCTCATCGTCAGATAACCATCTTAAGTAAGAGTTCGTGTTGAAGAAAAAATTTTACAATTAGCCTTAATTTTCTCTTGGCATTTGATGTGGATTGATATTAACACTCGGACGGTCAATTGTGCTAAAATCGTTTTTTAGGGCAATTTTTCATGTTGAATAAGATGCCGCGAAAATTTTTTGAAAAAGGTGTCTAAAGGCCTCCGAAGATTCTGACCGTATTTAACCCATTTTGGACGAGAATTCTGGGGAAAAATTTTTGGAGAAAAATTTTAATGCAAAAATATTTAAAAATGGTATAGAAAATATATCCGTTTGAATTTTTCAAAATACTGTTAACTTTGAGATGGGTCATATATAACCTAGTCGAAATTTTGAGCTATCAAAATTTCGACTCTATAATACAATTTATGACATACAGGTCAATCTTTATGGTGGGTCATATATGACCCAGTCGTCCAAAACGGGTTAATGGTTTTAAGGGCATATCTCGATCAACTTAATCCGTTTGGGCTGAGCGATAGCTCATTAAATTCCTGAAATCATAGCGAAAACTTTATAAATGATTTTAGTATAATTGATCGTCCTAGTGTTAATGAGTTGTGTTATTGAAATGGAATTTCATTTTTGTAATTTTTTAAAATTTTTTGTTGAAATTTTTGAAAGATACTAATTTGAAAATTGTATCAAATCAAAAAATCGCATATTTCAAGTCAATTTGAAAGCAATTTGTAAAAATTAGTCCATTTTGACCATATGTTTTGATCATAAGAAATTTAAATAGCCATCCCGAAATCCGAGATTCTTTTGCCAAGAGGTCAAGCGGTCATTTTCAATCGAGTGAGCTGCAAAATTGTTTTCACTATTTCCTGAACACACGTGTTCCTTATATAATTTTTACTTTTTTAATTTTTTATACTATGCCTTTTTGACCTCGATAAAAACGTCTTGTCTTCTGATTTGTCTTTTTTCCTTCCAGTGTAAAAAAGATAAATGCAGCCGGCAAAACTGCCAAATTTGAGTAGTTCATATTCTTTGTCGCTATTAGGTATAAGTGTAATAAATCCATTGGACACCTGAGAAAGAGCTCAAATGAAGTCGATCTGTGCTTTCTGCTGTCCATTTGTAATAAATGACTAGATTCGGGTTTTGCCAACAACATTAATCAAATTTTTAATTTTGCCGTCTTTCTACATACATTTTGTTACATGTTTAGTTGGATTGTGTAGTAAAATTTTTTATTGGTGTTGAAGTTTCATTGTCAAGATTATACAGGGTGTTCAATAATTTACTTCCGACTTTTGGAAATTTGCCAAAAATCGAGTTTAACTCCATTTCCTTTGCCCTAGGGCTCATTCGATTGCTCTCGTCAAGCAGTGTTTTAGAAATTTCTATTGAAAAAGACTTTGATTTCGATTTTTTGGCTCAAAAATACAAAAAAGATTGAGCTATTCGAGTTTTTACCCCAGTATTTTTTCTACAGTTTGTGCCCAAAATCGAAGTTCTGATATTTATGCAAATTTAAAAAAATTCGTCAAAAATCGAGTTTAAATTCCGTCATCCGATAGCTCATTCGTTGCCACCGTCATGGAATTTTTTAGGAGAAAAAAATTATTGAAAAAACTTCTATTTCGATTTTTTTAGCTCGAAAATGCTAAAAATGTGCATTTTTCGAGCTAAAAAATCAGAATTAAAAGCTTTTTCAATACAATTTTGGGAACTAGTATAGCTGAAGTGTCGCACTAAACGAGATTTTTTTTCGAAAAATTAAAAAAATTTTGCAAGAAATGACCCCTTTAGAGGGGGGGGGGGTAGGGTTGTGCAAACGGGTCAATGTGGTTATCTTTTTCTTATTTTACGAAAGGGCACTCGCCCACTTGCAAAAATTTTCCTTTCCTAGAGATGCTTGCATTCTATCAAATGTATAAAATTATACTGGAATAACAATTTTTAGTAAAAAATTCGAAAATTCTTTTTCAGACCCCGATCCAATGAGAATTGGGTGTAATGAGGCGAAAATTGAAAACTTTCCCTTTTTTTCAAATCTTTTATAGAATAAGAGAGAAAATCGATCAATCGAATCTATGTGATAATGTCATCTTATGACACATGTCATGTAAAGGCAATCCCAGGGTTCCACGCTTTATCATACCAGAATCATTCAAGATTGGCGAATTGAAACGAAAATTTGTTTTACAAATTTTTCTTTATGCCATGATATCGAATCGATTGCCTTCTTTATATTGACCATTTCCTCTCCATGTTTTGTGTAAAGGTCATACCAATGTTGTCTCTGTCCTCTCATGTGTACATTGCGGGATAAAATATGTGGACAAGTCGTGCCTTCTGTGCCTTTCCTTCCATGCTCTGTATGTGTCAGTTTTTTGGTTAGGCTATTGTCCGGTTTGTGCCACAGCTGCAAGGAAAAATTTTGTATTCTCTTTTCAGCTTTCGAAAAGGAAGATGAAACTGTTCGCGCGAGAAGCTTTTATTGCTTTTTATGGGTTTTTGAAAGACTATTGCTGAGAGGCTATTTTATATTTACACCACATGTTTATTCTTTATCATTTTCGCTCTATTTTTATCAACTTCATTCATCATATGTTGTACTATTAATGAAATTTTGATGTTTCAAATTCACACAGCTGTTGCATTAGTTTGCTCTCTTTAGTCTCAACATTTCATTTTAAAAAACTTTCTGTTAAAAATATTCATAGTCAGCTGTAAAGTTGTAATTTTACTCGAAACATGAGTAGTAACATTGAGGAAGATTTTCTACAACTATTCCGATATTTTTATAAAGATTCAAGACCAAATTTTGAGGAATTTCAAAGAAATTTTCACGAGGCTACTGGAAAGAGGGTAAAAAATTTTCAAAATTAAAAAAAAAATTGACAAAAATCAAAAAGCAGATCAACCTTCTCCCCCCATCAGCGGTAAGTCAGCTTCAGACCCCGAAAATAGGCCTGGGACCCCAGACTGTTAGGACCTATTTGAGTTCAAGGGACTAGGATCCAGGACTCATGAATCGAGGACCCAATGGGCCCAGTATCCAAGTTGGTTCCCGGGTACGGGACCTCATGGAATCCTTGGATCACAGTCCCGGGTCTCATCTGGGTCCTAGGTTCATTGAGTGGATTCGGACCCCAAGGACCCCATTTTGTATTATCTTAAAGTCAGAACCGGAAGTTGGAAGTGCACAAAATTATAACTTAAAATACACTTTCGACTTTCGGTTCCGGAACTCAGCAACGGACCCCTAGACCCTGGGCCTAGAACTCAAATATAGTTTTTGGGGTTTGGGATCCAGGAGACCCGGACCTATAGGTCCGAGGTCCCTTGAGTTCTGGTGTCCAAAAAGTGGACCTTTTCCAGAGTCTGATCGCATTTAATGGAAAAAAGGACACAGCACGATAGAAAAAACCGGAATGGAACAAAACTAAAAATACGCGCTTTTTAAGACGTTTATGTCACCACTTTAATGTACTTATAAGTGTTTTTGACCCATTTTTCCATATTCTTTTTTTATAAACCAATTGAGCCAACGACTCTTTATAAGCGGTTTGTGCTTTTTATATTCTAACCATTTTTCTTAAAAATGGAAATTCTATATGAAAATTGACTTTTCCTATCAAAAATGTTTGAGCATTATCTTTTTCAAATTGAAGAAATAGTAGGTCGTTTTTCAAAGTTCTTTGTCAAAGTTCTCTAGCTGTTCTAATTAATTGCGAGAATTGTTAGATCTGACAAAAATAGTGTTAATGTATTTCCTGCAATTTTTTTCTTTAAATTAGTTTGATTACATGCATGAGTTGTCGGAAAGACAATCCCAGGGATCCAGGATACGACGGGATTTATATGAATGTATGTGTTTTTTGTTTTGCGGCGACAATTGTTTGAGATTTTTCTCGCGCATTCTCAAATGACCATAAAATTTGATCGGCGCTAACCAGGGTGTGACCACAAGCTTTTTATGAGATTTTCTTTCTCTATACGTATAGTTAGTAGTGGGCTGTCGAAATTGAAACTTCGAGTTTCGGATTTAGACATTTTTGAGGGACATTGGCATAGTCTAGTGGTAGAATAGAGTAAAATACCGGACTCATCAATCCAGAGGCCCGGGTTCGATTTCTGGTGAAGTCACATTCCCTTGCCTCGTCGTTGCACTTTAGCCGGGAGTAACGCGGGATCCAGGCTTCTGATACCACGGCGCACCAAAATGCCGAAAAAGTGCAGGCAAGGGTCAAGATTAAAAAAATTTCGCCAATCGACTCAGCTCACAGAGCGCTTCAAAACGTATCATATCATGGGGTTTGGGGGGGTTTCTCCATGGTTGAGTGGCTAAAGCGCTCTGCATTAACTCATAGGGTGCGGGTTCGATCCGCGCTCTAAAGTTATTTTTTTTATTTTGTTAAAAAAATTTTTAAAATTTGTTTATCTTGAAAAAAACCGGTTTTGTGGATGTTTGGGAAAACATGAGAGCTAATGTAAGGAAACTGGGGATTTGCCCCAGCCCCTTGTTTTGACCTGAAAAATTAATATCCATACAGTGAAACAGTTTTTTGGTTACTATATTCACGGAGATCCAAGAATTCTTGTGTCTCTCTTTTTTTGTGGTTTTGACTCTTTTCTTTTTTTTCTCTCTTTCTAGTTACGTTTTTTACTATTAACTGTTCGATTTTTCTATGATCCACGGAATTCGTTTTTCTTTTTCTTACCATTATGTTGAAATATTGGCTTTTTAGGGAAATTTCACAGCATGCGGTCCGACCTTTCTCTAAATTTGCGATTCGTCTGATTATCCTAAACTTTGTGGCAAGTTGCAATCGGGTATTTGTTGTGGTCCTCTAAATCGCGCATCAATTTTTCAAAAACTTTTGTCATTCATCTCTTTTATATAAAAAAAGATCAATGGCTCATAGACAACCGGTTTTATAGCAAAAATTCAAATTTTATTTTATTTTCGCTTCAATACACGCACCCTTCTCTGAATCAGGGTCAAGGAAGCCTTTTCAAGGTATGGAAATGAGTGCAATCGATTTTTCATAGAATTTACCCCTAGTTACGAGTTTTCCGATCAAAAATTTTCCAGGTTTTCAGACTTTTACAGTTCTATGGAGGGGGAGGGTAACCAAAAGATTAAGCTGGGCTATATGGTGGGAGGGCCGGCATGACCTTCCTGACAAAAACTGATCGCCTGACAAGGGAACTTATCGATCGTGACTTGTATGATTTTTTTCAAATATATTTGTCATCTAGAGGAAACGAACCTGCGATACAAAAATGGAAAACTGCCACGCTATCCATTGCGATATAAAGCTTACTTTTAAAAATGAATTAAAATTTATCCATGTACAAATGCAATAATTGTGAAGTTTTAATTGGCTTTCAGCTGTATATAAAAATTTAAATTGGATAAAAGCTTTGCGGTTTTTTACTATACTAATCATGGGCAAACTTTTGAGTCATATTTGAAAAAAATCGGAGAAATCACGATCGATACGTTCCCTTGTGAGGGCAATCCAGGCCGACTGTAGCAAGTCTGGCCTGATGGAAGGCTATGGACAGACTTGCCTGAGGACAGCCAGACCGATTATGGTCGACCTGACCTGATCGAGACCAGACTTGGTCCTGCACACATCTAGTGATAACGAAAGAAAATTTTTTGCGTATTTGTTTTTTTGTTGAAATTAAACAACTCCTCATATGATCACAATATTTTGATAAATGAATTTTTAACTATTATATTTATGTGCTCAGTGTCCTGAAATTATTACACATTCATTTGTGTCAATCTCAAAAATAAGGTCAATTTGTCACAGGCGGCAAAGATTAAATTATCCACAATTCGAAGTGGACTTTTCTCATCATTTATAATATTTATCATATCATGTTTATAGGTTACCTTGAAATTGTATGTTCATATCAAACATACATGTACAGTAGAGGTGGGACCGAACCCTTGGAAATATATTTATTTTTGCACTGAAACAGTTACACTGAAAATATTTATTTTTATACTGAAATTATTTATTTTTGCATTGAAACTATTTAGGGTTAAGCTTAGGTTTCTTAGGCTTAGACTTAAGATTCTTAGGCTTTCTTAACATTCTTAGGCTTAGACTTTCTTAGCATTCTTAGGCTTAGGTTTTAGACTTTCTTAGGATTCTTAGACTTAAGATTCTTAGGCTGGGTTACTGGAGAAGCTTAGAATTTCTGCTAAGGCTTAGGTTTTCTGCCTAATAAAAGTTAATATTTTTTTCATTACAAATTCAAATATTTTCAGTGCAAAAATAAATACCGTTTGACCACTTGGAGGATGGATGGATGATTTTTGTAATGTTTTTCGTCAACTTGGATGGATGAAATTTTTTTCAAAATGTTATCAACATTACCTTATCCCCCCTTATGATTTTTTCGCAAAATTTTAAAAATACCCGATAGATGAGTGGTAGGGGTAGGATGGTCCCCACCCTTGAACATGTATGATATCAAAACTATATTGAAAATTTTTTGTTAATTTTTATAAAAAACACTTTTTAGAACAGCTCCTCTAACGAAAGAGTCATTCAAATTCGACCCGTTCATGGCACAACGGGTAAAGTTGACCAAAACAGCAATTCGACTTCAAATAACGCGATGAGCCAGCCTTCTTCTGCTTATAACAGTCTACAAAGGAGTAATACCGCCACGAAAATCAATGTCTCACCAAAATGCTTTGGCACTACTCAATATGTAAATTTTTATGCACATTTGAAAAAGAAAAAATGTCTTCCTCGCAAAAATTCTTTAAAAATCGACCTAAACTATAGAGTGATCCAGATGAATATACAATGAAATAAAATCTGATATCTCGGAAACAAATCGATTTTTTTATAGGTATTTTTGACCATTTCTGAACTCTGAAATTCATTTTCACAAAAACTATACATCTGTTTCACAAGATTTTTGGGGGACTATCGTTTTTCGATGCACTCTACAAAATGACGCTGTTATTTTTCATAAATTCCTTAAGGAAAAAATTTCAGGTTTTCGCTTCAATACACAGACTTATTCAAAAATCATGAAAATATTTTAAAGATGATTAGCAACTTGCAAAAAACCGCATATGAAAATCTTTTTCCTATTCCGAGATATCGAATTTTATTCCATTGTATATTCCTCTGGATCACCCTGTATGACTCCCAGCTTTTATGGACTACAAACGGTTACACTATTTTCTCATAAAATCACGAGTGTCCGATTTTTGATTGTTTTGAGAGATGTCACAATTTTTCAATAAAAAAGATGCTCTTCTCACGCGGATGTCAATGACCTCGTCACCGATTTCCGCAAGCAATTTATTAAACGAAAAAATACGCATATACAAGAAAAATATGTAATCCATGTAATTCATAGGTACACAAAGACGACTATGAACGAGAGCGTCAACGCTGGCAGCAAAAATTGGACGAAACCGAAGGAAAACTTGCTGACGCTGTTGTTTCCAATGCTGACATGCTTCAGCTTAAAGCGGAGTTGGTGGGTGCAAAGTTTTTTTGGAGTTAAAAAAATTTAGAAAAAATAAAAATTCAATTTGCTGTTTATTTTAACATCAAACGTTTGATTTTGATCTCTCTGCTTTTTTCAAAATTTCCTTTCAATTCTGAATACCTTTTTTCCTTTTATGCATACAAAACTATTTTGTAAAGATTCGGAGCTTCACAAATTTTCACATTTCGGTAGCATCTTTTTCAAATTAAAATTGAACGCTTAAGTGCGACTAATCCATCGATAAAATAACCAAATTGCGCGGTGTTTTTTTACCCGATTTTTGAAAAAAAGCTATTCAAAAGGAAGAAGAGAGGCTTGTGTTCCTGGCGCCTGTTTCGATCTTTTAAACTGTATATAAGAGAAAAAATGCGTACAGGAAAAGAAAATTATACAAAGTAGACATTTGAGACAAGTGATAGAAAAGTGTTTTGTATTTATAAAGCAATATTAGGGTAGGGTAGAGCTTAGGTTTAGTCTTAGGCTTAGGTTTAGGCTTAGTCTTAGGCTTAGGTTTAGGCTTAGGTTTAGCCTTAGGATTAGACTTAGGCTTAGTCTTAGATTTTGGCTTAGGCTTAGGTTTAGTCTTAGGCTTAGAATTAGGATTAGGCTTAGTCCCAGGCTTAGGTCTAGTCTTAGGATTAGACTTACGTTTAGTCTTAGGCTTAGGTTTAGTTTAGGCTTTGGCTTATGTTTAGTTTTAGGATTAGGCTTAGGTTTAGTTTTAGGCTTAGGCTTAGACTTAGGTTTAATCTTATGCTTAAGCTTAAGTTTAGTCTTAGTTTTTACCCCCTCCCCCTCCAAATCTATTAACGGTAAAAATTACAACCCAGACTTTTTAGAATAAAAAAATAGTCGAGTTTGAGAAAAATCAAAGACCATTAATCGAACAAAATCGGAGATTAAGTGATAGGAATCGCCTGCTTCAACAAGAAATTAAGAAAGTTGAAGAAAAATTATGCCATGCTCAAGATGACTACCTCACCCTAGTAAGACTTCTTTAACTATCAATCCCAACTTTTTGTCCTCAAATCTGGAACTTCTTTTTACTATTTTATCCCTTTTCAGAAAGATTCGCATGAGAGACTTGGCAAGGAGAATGCAATCTTAAAAGAACAACGAGCTTTTCCAGAAAAATTGAAGGAATTTGAGAGATATCGTCATCAAGTTTTGGAGTATTCAAAATGTATTACGGCGCTAAGAACAGCTGGATTGGTAAGATGCCTACTATGTTTACTTTTTTTCAAATTTTTTAAACTTGTCTATTTGAAATCTGTGTGAAAAATTTTAAAAATTTCAGGAAGAAAAAATTTCTGAAAATTTCAAAATGTTATCTTTTCATTTTTTGTCTTTCATCTCAATTATATATTTTTTATCAGGATCCAAAATTTTGTATTATTGTGTCCCCCATTCTAGGAAAAAGATCGCCGATATGAACTGCTTGTCCAAAAATTCAAACGTTTGAAAAAATGTCTCTCTAAACAAAATGGAGACGAAGAAGACCGACAGTCTAATTACGGGTCTGAAGGATCGGCAGAAAGTTGTTCCATCAGTTTGGATACTATTACTGAGGATCTGGATGAGGTCAACCAATTTCTCGGGTGTTTGATTTCAATTTAATGATTTTAGACCGAGCCTCTTAGCCTCAATTTCTCATTTAGTGATCTTTTGAAGTTTGAGTCGTTGAGTTTATCAGACGAGCAGCTTCTAAAAGAACAGCTTGATTGTGCACATGCAACAATAGCAGAGCTTCAAAATGCATTAAATACACAGACTATGAGGGTAAATTTAGCATACAAAAGATAAAAGCCTATTCACTTTTTACTCACCAAAAACAATTTGGGAACCATGAATTCTTCTTCACCAAAAAAATAAAAAAAAGAAGAAAAAGTTGACTTTTCTGCCCTATAGTGAGATCAAGATCTTTTGAAAAATTGCGATTTTTGTGTAAAAAGGTTAGCCAATTTTCGCCAAAAAGTTATATTTTTTAGACTAGAAAAAGATCTAATAGCTCCTCTCGTGATTGATCAAAAAAAATTATCATATTTCAAAAATCAGTTTTAATGTACCCCCCCCCCCTACTTGTTCTGGGTGGGGGTGCATTAAAACTCGTTCTGGCTACACCACTATATGACCCTCAATTCATTTTAAAATGAATAAATTGTAAAACTTTCTTAAACTCCAACATTCATGAAAATTCAAGACCTCGCAGAAAAATCTTGTGAATACCAAATTTATGAACTTTTAGTCCGATGACAATACTCAACTTCTAAAAACTATTGCTCGACAACAAGAGCAACTAATAAAAGTCAATAAACGTTGTGAATCCCTAGAAATGGAGTTGGCCAATTCTCAGGAAAGAAATGATTTGTTAGAATTCCAAATTTTAGAGCTTCAAGAATTTAGCGCCGGTCGAGTAAGTTTAATTTCACATTTAAAAATGCTTTATTTTACTATTGGGTTGATCGATAAGTACAGTTTTCAAGTTAAATTTTTGAATTTTTAATGATTAATCAATCATGTCAATAAACAAATTTAATTTATTCATGCAACATTGCATGAAACAATTGAATTTGTTTATTGAAACGATTCATGAAACATTTGAACATTCAAAAATTTAACGTGAAAATTGGCCTATTGAACAGCTCGGAGCCACCCTCGGAGATTATTTTCTTCTCCCCTCCGAGAGCTTGGCTCCCAGCACTATATGTTATTTATACTAAAGTCCGTTTCCGCCGCAAATGAGAAAAAAGTTCAGAGGCGATGGTCAAGTGGTCCAAGGTGCCGCCCGTCCGATCTGGCAAGTTAAGCAACGTTGGGCCCGCAGGTTCCTGCAAAAATTTTTGTTTCATTGTTTGTAAAAGAAATGTTTTTGAAAATTAAAATTTTGCCCTAGCAGGATCAAACCTGCGGGCCCAACGTTGCTTAACTTACCAGATCGAACGGCGGCGCCTTAGACCAATTGACCATCACCCTGAACTTGTTTTCCCATTTGCAGCGGAAATGGACTTTATATCATATTATGTTTATATGTCTTTGTAAATTTTTATTTTTTAGTGTTTAAAATTTCTTGTCGAGTTATATGTTAAGTGTATGTTTATGTGTTAAGTGTATACTAATACATAAAAATTTTTAAACAACAACTTTTTTAGGACCCATTTGTGTTTCTAACATATTGATTGATATCCTAACATTAAAACTAATATTAAAATTTAAAAAAACTTTTCAAAACTGAAAAATTTCAACAAAAAAGATCGTAAAATCTAATTTTAGACAACCCCGACTCCATTTATAACGGCTTCTGTGGAAACTGACAAATATGTTGATATTGACGACTGTGATATTATAGCCTACGCAAAATTGGTATACTAATGCATAAAATTTTTTTAAACAACAACTTTTTCTAGGACCCACAAACAGTTTTCAAAGCCAAAAATCACCTACGGGAAATGCGGCGACTTGCCTACCTCACAGAAGATGATCGAGAATTTTTAGCAATCGTCTTACAACATATGGAAAATTTAGAGAATGTAAGTCATATGCGGACAAGAGAGTCCCCCCCCCCCATCAGGCCAAAAATTAGAAGGAACCTCGTCATTGATCGATTGACGACCTTTTTGGCCACCAGCATATCATCTCGATCTTGAGCTCCCTTTCCTATTCCCATTTATCATGTAAGTATGGGAAAAACAAAACTTAAACTTGTTTTTAGAAAATAACGCTGTTAGAAACCGAGCAGAACATGACGAGGTGCGAATTGAAACGACTTGAACTCCAGAAACAAGATGAGATCGATGAACTTAAACGACAACTAGATGAATTTAGTTCCAAAGACAAGAAAAAGAAGGCTTTACAGCAAGAAAATGAGAAGCTGAAGAAGCAGATTCAAAAGCAAGAGAAGTTACAAGAAGAGTTAAGGAAAAAGTTTCAAGCAAACGAGATTTTGATCAAAGAGGTAATTTTAAATGGCAATCAACTTTTTAAAATTTTTATATTTTTTAGAAAAATGATAAAATTTCACAGCTTGAAAATGAGATTAAAAATGCATATAGATGTTCGGAAGAAAAAGAAAATGAGCTCAAAAGGGCTAAAATGCAAATTGAACATCTTCAAAGGTATTCTACCAGCAGCAGCGTAGATAAGAAGCAGGATGGATGGCGGCGGGCGGGGATATCCGTCTCTGGAGGGAAGGGATAGCATAGGCAAGGGGGTAGCAGAGGGAGAGGGCAAATACCACATATACACCAGCCGATACAATGGAATAAGTAAGTGTCCAATACATTGACTCTCCTGGTACCATAACCGACCCTTTAACTATGCCACTGAAAGGGTGGATACCCATTTTCGGGGGGAGAGGGGCAATTCTGTACCCGTCTTTTTATCGCATAGAACACCATTTTAGACAAATCGAAGAAATCACCAAAAATCATCTTGCTGATCTTGAAGCCACCAAGAAACACTTCGAAGACAGACTTAAAGAAAGTTTCAATTTCAAAAACGACTTGGACAAAATGCGAATAGCTTATGACAAAGTCAAGGAAGAAAAAGCACAACTCGAACAAAAACTTCAAACATTCCAAAAGCAATCTCAAGAAAAAATTCAAAAATTGGATGAAGAACTTCAAAATGTCAGAAGCGCTTTTGATGAAGAAAGAAGAAGATTAGAAGAAGAGATCAAAAAAGCAAAAACGAAAAATACTGAACTTGAAAAATCGAATCGAGAATATTCGAATGCTTATGCGAAAATGGAAAAGGAGATAGCAGGTAATACTATTACTATAAATGTGTAAGGTGTGTGCAGACGATCTCGAGACCGTTAGATTTAAACCAGGAGCGCCGACACAAAAGTTGTTGGCGCCGATGAGAGAAGACGATCGACACCACTTACATGGGGGTACTCCCTTAAAAATTTTTCAATTTTTTCGAAAAAATTATATAGTACTTATAGGTACATATAAAGAATAATGTACCTATAGGTATATATGCTGTTCGGGAGTGTCACTCGGAGTTACAAAAAAATACATCCGATCCCCTGAATCCTAGATCTGACTCCCTAGAATTGAATTTTATAAATTTAAAATTGTTAGAAATGAAGAAATCGATGAATGCCATGAAAAAGACGCATGAACAAAAACTAGAAGATCTTTCCAAGAAAAATCAAGAGGCATTAAGAAAAGAGAAAGAAAATAACGAAAAGCTAAGAAAAGAACTAAATGATGAAAATGAAAAGTTGAAAAAGCAATTAGCCGAAGCATATGTTGAAATGGAAGATTTGAGGTCACAAATAAGGCCGATTGGGTACTTTTTAAAATATGGCGCAAAAAAGTGGCTTGTTGACATTTTGAGACCCGAAAATTTATTTTGCTAAAAATGACCCTTCTAGGGGTAATTTTATGCGGGGAATCAATTGCTCGCATTCCCAAACCATGAAAATGTCTTCCTGATTCAGGAAAAAATTGGATTTTTGAAGCGAAAATGGTTATTTTCCTCGTTTTTGCTGCAAATCACTTTCTAGGGGTAATTTTATGTGAGAAAGCAATTGCACACGTTTTCAAAGCATAAAACGATTCCCTAATGCATAAAGATGATATTTCTCATTTCAAAATCGCTTTTTCGCATAAAATTTACCTTTAGAATAAAATTACCCCTAGAAAGTGATTTCCAGAAAATGACCATTTTCGCTTCAAAAACCCATTTTTCCCTGAATCAGGGTCAGGAAAGCATTTTCCGGGTTCGGGAATGGGCGCAATCGATTCCCCGCATAAAATTACCCTTAGGGGATCATTTTTAGAAAAATCCCAAAATGTCCAAAACAACCACTTTTTTGCTCCACTCTGTAATAAAGTTCGATATCAATTTTAGAACTCAACTAGAGCGCCGTTATGAAGAAATGAGATATCGCTGGGACGAATCTTTGAAAAAGATCCATAATTCTGAAAAATTGCTCAAAGCTGCCAATGAGAGAATCGAAGAACTCGAAGCCAAATCAAAAAGCGTTGAATCGTATGTGCAAGAAATTGAACAGCTAAAAACTTACAATCACGAACTTGAAGAGCAGTTTAATGCACAAATGGACATTATTGCAGCGCTAAAGAAGAAATTTATCCAGGTTTTTATTCAGTTTTAAAAACTGAAGACATCCATTTTAGATGAATGGTGCGAACAACAATAAAGATCATAACTCGTCGGAAAGCGTCGGCTGGACTTCAAATAGTACCGTAAATTCATTAGATGATGAAGTGTACAGTTCAGAAGGCAGTGGCTCCTTCAAAGAGTCCCGGAATCATGCATAATTGTGTATAAAAATAATCTGCCTTATTTATTCGATGCTTACTGATATGATTATATGGTTTTATTTGCAATAAAAAATTGATTTATGAAATTTAACAAATACACATTTCATACATGAACAAGAAGGTAGGGCGAAAAACCTAAATGTGTTACGTTTGTCAATAAATTTGACCCTCTTGCGGCGTTATGGGGGTGAGTCGACCCACCCTTTGCTCAAGTATGATACATTTCAAGAACAAATTGGAGGTTGTTTACAAACAGAATATAACGGTTGATCGCATTGGTAAGAATTCTCCCAATATTTATCATGATACCATGGGTTATTACTAGTAACCATATACGCACACGGAGAGGCATTAGTCGGGTATGGTCGAAGCCAGTCATTATATACTACGGATGTTTGGTCTTCCCATCTCCAATAACTGGTCATGTTTGGTAGATTTGTATTTCCAGTATAAAAGCCAATCCAAAAAACACTATATGCAACTTGTTTATGAATAAGTACTAAAATTATTTGTGACAAAATTAAACTGTAAATTTATTTTTTACCGTCAATAAATTCTTCTTCAGTGCTTGAATGAATTGATGCCAAATGTCCTCCTTCTTTGGTGCAGTTTTGTTCGGCATCATTATAGGTCATACTTTGTGAGACAAATGTAACCGCCCCTCGTTTGTTGTGCCATACCTCTAGTGTATCCCGGGTTGATAGGTAGCCTTTATTTGAATTAATAGTATGCCCAATTATCTTACAAAGCACAAGCAAACATAAATCAAGACAGAGGGGGAACACACACAACTGGGCTAGGCTAATACATAGCAGCGACTCAAGGCCCGGAGGCGATGCCTTACTTTAAAGGCTAGCCATGGACGTGACGTCTCTCTTTTTGAGAGATGACGTTTGCGGATTGGTCCGCTACATCCCGGTCCCCTTTGAAGTAAGGGTGCCTCCCGGCCTTTGGGTCGCCCTACCGGATCGAGAATGAGAACGGACAAATAGACAGACGATGTTGCTAACGAAATATAGGTTCCATCTTTGTGACAGTGGGTTTTTTCGGCTACTTCTCATGGGTCTCGATCAGAACCCCGGAACTACTTTTCTGCTGCCGTATTGTGAATTTTAGCGGGAATGGACCATAGCTCCGCAGCTCTTCATCGCCGGCCTATGATGCCTATGGTGACCGAGATTCAGGCAGAGACTCCTCATTCAAGGGAGTTTACCCTCCGGCCAACTTACCCTCCGCTCGGTTTAGTGGCTTATGCTCGGGGTAGTTCTAGGGGTTTGATCTAGTCTCCATTCGAGAGCCTTGGACCCACTGTCCGTCGGATGGAACCTGTCCGTCGGATGGAACCTGTCCGTGCCGATTGTGCCCGACCTATATACATCAATGCAAATGATTTATATTATTGTGTGTCAGGGTTCTTTTTTCTCGGATTATCTGGGACATTGGCTTTCCGTGACGATCGGCATTCTCAATTCGGTCCAACGCGGATATTATAGCTTGATCAGGGTCTAGGTTGTTTGGTGGTCCTTTATTCCTGGGGTATTGGTGCTTGCGGTGCTTCCCGGTCCCTTTTGAAGTCGAAGGATTGGGGGGACTGGCTGGATAATATTGACGACCCATCGGGCTTCTTGTCGTCTGATTTGTTGGTGTTGTTATTCGGATACTCATCAATGGTATTGGCGGTTTCATGGGCTCAATCCATTGATGTGTTTTGTGGTATAGGTTAGGTTCTCCAGCTGCTCCTGAAAACGGGGAGCCTACTGGCTCGTTATAATTGGTCCCCCGGCCAGGTAGATTCGTTTTTTCTTTGGTGCCCATCTTTAGGTTTCCTAAAATTAATAAGTACCTCTTATTAAACTTTTGAATAAGAGTTAGTTTTAAAAAGAATGTTTTCTTCTCCGACTGGAGTTTTTTCTTTCAAATGTTACTATTAAAGAGTAATCGACTTTTTATGGAAGTAAAAAATAATTCTGGAATTTTCGGTTCGATTTGTTGAAATTTTGAAGTTTTGGGCATTTATACGGAATGCCCCTTCCCATAGAGATAAAAAAAGACCACAAAAATGTCGAAAATCACAAAATTCATGCCATGAAATTTAAATAAAAATTTATCTAAAAAAGTTTAGCATAAATTTCGCTAATTTAAACCCATTTTTTGTGTTATTTCTTTCACGATAGGCATTCCGAATAAGTGCCTAGTTTTGAACTCATCGACGTATGGGTTGCGTTAAATTTTTCTCAATTGTTTAATTTTGATTATTAGAAAAATTTGATTTTGCACAAGAAATTTAGGATATTTTTATTGTTATTTATCTCTAAAAAATGGCAAATGTTCCCATTATTTTGCTTAAAGAAGGAACCGAGTCTAGACAAGAAAAAGGCCAAGTGCTCAGCAATATTAGCGCGTAAGCTTATTAGTCTTTTTTTTTAAAAAAAATTCATTTTTTAGTTGCATTGCTGTTGCAGACAGTGTTCGTACAACTCTATGCACTCGTGGTATGGATAAGCTTATTGTTGATCGAAAAGGTATTGTTTTTGGCTTAAAATTCATTTTTAAGGCAAAACTACTATTTCCAATGATGGCGCAACGATTCTGAAGCTATTGGATATTGTTTACCCAGCTGCATTAGTTATGTGTGATATTGCCAAAAGTCAAGATGCTGGAGTTGGAGATGGCACTACCACTGGTACGTGGGGATTAGGGTGCTCAGATGAAATTGTCAGATTTAAGTTTTTTAAAGCTAAATTTAAGTAATTACTTAAATTCTAAAAACCAAATTTAAGTAAAAATTCTTTAAACACCAAAATTGTCCAAATTGTCCTCTTTTATCAAAATTCATTTTTATGTGTCAATTTCGTCAACAAAATTTCGACAAAAATGAAGAATAAGGGGGAACGAGAGGGAAATTTTTTCAGATTTCGGGGAGGGGCTATAGCCCTTGTTGTCCCCCTGGCTACGCCACTGTTTTCTATATGTGTTCATTATAAGGAATTTTTAGCATTTTCCTTCAGAAAGTATTTGTTTTCTTTAACTTTTTGCCAAAAAAATAATGGACAAAATTAATTTTTTCACTTATGATTTACTATAGCAAAGTATCGTTGATTTTTGAGTCAAAGAAATTCTACACTAGTGTACTTCCCTTGTAAGATGAAAATGCTCAGAAAATTACGATTTTTAATGAAAACGACAAAATTGGGACTTTTTTGCTTGGGAAATTTAGAACATTTTGAGCGTTCTTTTGATATTTAAGTAAAATCTCCCGATTTAAGTATAATTTAAGTACTTAAATTATTTAAGTTTTTAGGGTCAAATTTAAGTAAATTACTGGAACTCCAGTCAATCTGACTGCCCTGGTGGGGACTTTTGTATGCTTATTCTTACTCCTTCACAACCCAACATGGTTGTGTGATGGGTTAGGATATATTAAAAAAAATCCTGAGTAATGAAAATTTTTCGAGAACAGTAATTTTTTAGTCATCGTTCTGGCAGCTGAATTTTTGAAACGAAACCGTTTATCGAAGATGTTGTTAACCCGCAGTTGATTATTCGAGCTCGTACCAAGGCTTCCCAATCGGCGCTTAAGAAATTGGAGGAATTGGCAATTAAAATTTCTGGGGAAAAAGCAACGCGTGAAATGCTTTTGAAATGTGCTTCTCGACTTTAAGCTCAAAATTGGTAGTTAAATTTAAGATATACAAATCGGTTTTGGAGCTCAATTTTGCGTCAAATCTTGATTATATATATTTTTTTTTTTTGCTCAAATTTGAGAATTGATATTTTTATCTCCACTTTTAGTCAAGTATCTTTATGCTAATTTTTGGGCTCAAAAATCGGTTCAAAATGAATTTGTAACCTAAAATTTCAGGTCAGTGCCGATCGACACACTTCTCTGCAATGGCTGTGGACGCGGTTAGCTTTTTGGGCGACAATCTCCCATTGAATATGATTGTTATAAAGAAAATCAACTGCGGATCTTTGCCAGTAGAATAAAGTTTACATAAATTTTGGTTTAATATCTAATTTTTTTAAGGACTCAAAATTGATCAAAGGTGTTGCCTTTAAGAAAGCGTTTAGCTATGCCAGTTTTGAAATGCAGCCGAACACTATAAGAACCCATCGATTGCACTTTTGAACATTGAGTTGGAGTTGAAAGAAGAGAAAGATAACGCTGAGCTTCGGTTTGCAAACGTTAGTGATTATCAACAAGTATGTCAACTTGATTCGCGGAAAATTAATACTCAAATATTTGGGCTTCTAAAAATTTATGTAGGCTTAAAATTAAGAAATTTTTCAGAGCTCACAAAATCAATGTATAAAATTGTTGAGATTTTTTTAAAAAAAATTAAGGATCTAAAATATTTTTATAGCAAAACTAATTTTATATGACGGATAAATATTTAAAGCGGTATTCTTTCTTGTCGCTTAATAATTTGACATATGGACTAGTATCGCCAAACAATTTGCAACAAAACTTTTCAAACATTTTTCGCCCCACAATATTTTCGATATTTTTTTCAAAATTCGGGATTATGATAATAAAAATACATGTTTTTAACAAAATTCAAGTATTTCGAGTTTTGTGAAAAATCGAATTTTGATCAAAAATAGAATTTTTTTAACCAATAATTTGGTAGAAAAATCTAATTTTTGCATACAAAAAATGGAAAAATAAGAGAAATTGGCAGATTAGAACCCTGGCTAAAAACGTATGAAAATGTTATATAGCGAAAAAATTTATGTTGCAAAAAAAAATTTGCAAACTTAGTCCGTATGCCATTTATTTATTTCTTTTTAGTTCTCAAATTTCCTCCGAACACAAGTCCCCTAACTATCTGATGACCCAACCGCGACTAGTGGCTATGTGGATCCATTTACTGGTGGTGGACGTTACGTACCTATAAGTATGAGTGGTTAAGGAGGTGGCGATTTCGCAGATCCGCTTACTGGCGGTGGACGGTATGTACCTAGCTCCGGTGGAGAAAATATGCACGTGAAAGGTTTTCTTCGATTGTTAAAATTGTGAAAAATCGCAATTTTTAGGATTGATTGATAAAAGCGACCCCGCAGTGACCTAGTACCTTTACGCGAGAATTTTATTTTTGGCTATGAATGTTCGTCGGCAAAAGCCCTGGAAAAATTGATGAAAAACAACCAATTACAAGTAGAGTCATTGGACGCGCAGGAATTGGAGTCGCTAGCCGAGATGTTTAAAAATGGTGATTATGCTGTTACGGATGCTCATATTAGTGCATTGAAGCGTGGTTTGGATTGGCCTCTTTCTAATATTACACCGATTTTGGACATGTTTCGTTTGGCATTGTTGAATCCATCGTTGAACAATGTGTTTTGTTCGATTCATGAGGTAAGCACCGGGCCGATCGCTCGCAGTTTCTTCGCGCGGCTCTTCTGGGCGGTATGTAACCTACTTAAAAGTTTGACTTTTTCGAAGGAAATAAGAAAAAATGGAATTTTTATCAAAAATTGTTTTTTTTACATTAAGATTGATTTCAAATTTTGGCTAAAAATCGATTTTTATACTCAAATTTAACGTAGGATTCGGTCGGTTAACCAAACCGGTCGTAATTTTGGCCAAACTAACATGATAACCGGTTCCAAAAAACGCGGTTAACTTGATCTTTATTAAAATTAAAATTGACCTTTGTTACTTTTCCATTATCAGTTTTCCTAGCGTCAAGAACGAACTACAAAATTTCGCCCCTTAGTAAAAATTTCTTTTACAATAATGCCCATTTTTCAACAAAAAATTTGAAAATTTTAGTCAACTACATTACCACCACTCTTAGCATCGCCTCTTTCTGGCTACGCCACAGTTTTGGATCTAAAATGAGATCAATTTTTTTCAAAAATTGATATTTGAGCTCAAAGTTGACTTTTTTGGGTCTAAAAATATTCTCGAAATCGGGTTTAAAATCTGTTCAGAATTTTGGTGCTGCCTGAAAATTTCAACAAAATCAGCTATTTTCCACTAGAATTTTTCATTTTCAGTCAAAAACAAGGGCGGTAAATGCAGAATGGAATATTCTTTATCAAAAGCTCGAGAAAATCCATTAAAGTGGCGCCAAAGTTGTCTTATCGAAACTTTCAATCGTGCAATTAGTAAATCGTTAGTTTTATAGCTCGGTCCCCAGGTTATTTCTTTGGCATCAAAGAGCCCTTGAGCGCCGAAGGCGCTCGGTCTCCCGGTTCTAAACATCACAAAACAAGTTTTTTTTCGATTTTAATTTCAAAAAATTCCAATTTACCACTGATGTTAAGATGACTAATTTTTGTTTTTGTTTGATCGTCTAAATGAATTCCTTTAATTGAAAAAAATGAGAATAAAAAAAACTTTCTTGTATCGGCTGATTTTTGTGGGTGTAAACAAAATGCACTTCGCGCATAAAGCACGCTGCTTGTCTTTTTATTTTTGGTCATTTTCTTTCTTTTCAGATCGAGCTGGAAAAACAATGGCGCTTCCTATCGTAACTCTTATTTTATTGCTCAGTGCTTATGCCTATTGTCAAAATGTTCTTTTTGTATTGTCTCCCCCGGATGATGATTGCAACGGTCGATGCGCCGTCAATGAACATTGCTTAAGACCCGTCGGGTAAATTAAATGTTTTATGAATTGCCATTTTGAGCCGATGAACATACCTATTATTGGTCCTATTTCAGACCGGAACGAGTATGATAACCCATAATTTTGCTTATAGGATATAGATAAAAATTTTCTACCAAGTAGCTATGAAAGTTAGGGTTGTTTAGTCTTTATTCCCGTCTTTTTTACCCCTTTTTGAATATAAATGATACGAGTAAACCCTGATAGAGTTGTGATTTGGAGGAAGAAAATAGCAGTATTGAGGGTAGATGGCTGGGTGAATTTGTTAAAATCGAGATTTTTAGTCGAGACCCAAAAAAAATCGAAAAAAAATTATTCATTGAATGCTACTATAGAATTTAGCTATTACGGTCCGCGGTTTTGTGGTGTGAAGTGGGCTGATTGGAATAATATGACTGGTTACGTCGAGGCATTGCTCAGTAGGCGGTGCCCCCTTTGCCCGTCTACTGTCTGCTCTCCCTGTCCGACCTGCTCATTGCCCACCACATCTATCACTACTACCACTCATTCTCTTAACTTTGTTAGTGTAAGTCGTTATAGGCTATATATTATCATTTCATAGACCTCTTACTGAAAAAAAATTTCTTTAGGTTGCCCCTGCTCTCATAATTATTCTTCTGGCTGCTATTTTCTTTCTCCAACTCACAACTTTAGCTGCTATGGTTTACTCTCGCAAACTGCTCAATAGCATACACTCGCAAACTGCTCAAAACATCCCTCTTCAACCAATTGTTTTCCCTCGTGGTGACTCCCCCGCTGTGACTGGTCCAACCACCCATACTCCTATTACCCCAGCCGTTTTTACCGGCTCTGCTTTTGTTGGTAATAATATTTTCTTTATCTGGTTACTGGGCGTTCCCGGATTCAGTTACTGGGGTGGGGGTAGTGTAAAAAAATCATAACGGGGGTCGTTAGCAAAGAATCTCATTGCTCATAAAAAAGTTTTATACATACTTTTAGATGTTCCGCTTGGCCCAAAACCTGCTTCTTCCGCCTCTACCTCATCAATGACTAAAGGGAGTACGTGGAATGCTCTCACAAAACAACTTCGTCGGAGCAAGAAGCAAGCCCACAACCTTGACTTCTAAGGGATTTTTCAGGGCTTAGGGACGCTCATCTCATTTTTGACTTAACTTTAGGTTGTACAAAAAAACAAAGTATTCGAAAAATGGAATCCAAAAGATCTTCCTATGGCTGCGTAGCCATTCATGTGAAAATTTTTGAAAAATAGATATTTTTGTAAAATTAAAATGGGTGGAAATCAATTTCTATAATTAAACTGAACGTCTATATAGCCTACGGGAGAGGGGGTGGGGTGTTCTATCTTAGATTTATATGCCGTTTATTACTCTTGATCCCATAATGAGATAGAATATGAAAATCAACTTGGTCCGCACTTATGTATTGGGTTGTTCCAAAGGTTTTTAATCTCACACTTTTCACGTATCACTTTTTAAATTACCTTGAAAATTCTGCTTCAAAGTGAGAGGTGAAAAGTGAAGTATAGAAACTTTTGGAAAGACCCAATACTGTAATTTCGGTCCTTACGGTAGGGTGAGCGTTCCTATCTCTGCTGCTGGCCTAACTACTCCAATCACTTATGTCTAACAATTTTTCTTAATATATATATATAATTTCGTAGATACTGAAAATAGATTATAAACTGTTTAAATCATGGGAACAAAAAAATCATGAAAACATTGCTAGAAAAGAATTTCTTTTTTCTTAGAACGAATAAACACAATTTCTTAGAACGAATAAACACAAGTCATTAAAATGGCTCAACGTATGTATTTTTTATCGTAGACTTAATAGGTGCATTATTTTTCTGGTCTTTAATGGTTAAGTGGGTGTATTGAAGTGAAAATCAAACATTTTTTGACTTTTATGAAAAATCTAACAATTCATAGATTTTTAAGTAGTGAATCGCTTGGGCGCATTCTCAAAGTGTACGAATGCTTTCTTGAGGAAAGGCCAGTCCCGGTTCTCTTATTGTGGTAAAGCAGCGAAAAAAAATGTAAAGGTCCCATTTTGTTTTTTGGAGTTTTTTGACATGGCCTGACACAAATCCTCCTTGCAGGCATGAGGTCCCGGAACATTTTCAAGTCTGAATATCCCAAATGGAAATGTTTTCGATTTTCTATAACCTGTGAGGATCCCTCCCCCAACGATGTTCGAAATTTGCAAAAAGTTGCGCATCTAGTAAGCCTTTATGGCCGAATGGATAAGACTCTAGAGTTAATTTTTCAACTATGAGAGTTCGATCCGCAGAGATCTTAGTATAACTCAAGATTTCGTTATTTATCATATGTGGTGAAATCTTGAATAATGATTCTAGGGGTATTGAAGCGAAAATCGCATTAATCAGGGTCAGCGTAAATTTTTTCATTCGAAAATACGCGCAATCACTTTCTCAAAAAAATTATCCTTGTTAATTTTGCATCAAAACGATAAAACTCTGTTGAAATCTGTTCGATATGGGGATCTTTTTATTTCGGCCCATGAAGTATACATAAGTGCCTTAGACTTTTAAGCCTTCATTAAATTTCTCAAGATGTTTTTTTTTTTGATTCTAAGGTTCATACGTGCCATTAAAAGAATCTTTTTTTTTTTTGCAGGATTTTCAAAGAACTTAAATGTGATAAACATCGCATATTGACTATATTTGTTGATTTTTTTCGGGATTTTACGAAATCTAACAAAGAATTAATTGCGGTTTGAGTCTGCTCGTCGTGAAATCAGTTCTTTTTTGAACATTATTAATAACTAATGATCTACGGTAAAATCTTAGACGTATTTTTCTTAAACAATGTTTTAAATTGTTCATAAAAGATAAAATTAGAAATTTTCATGAAATGCAAAAATCTTTGGCACAGGGCGATTTGAACAAGCGCCTTTAAAAGACCAGCCCAGTAATTTAAAATCATGTGAAAAAAAAGTTGCTAAAAATCGATTTGTAAGAAAAAAATATATGAAGAAATTTGTTAGACATCACTTTGTATAATTAGTGGGCATTTTTTCGCTCCCTGTACATTTTTGCAATATATTTTTACAGACCGGCATGTTGACTGATTTTGACCAAAAAATTTTAATCACGAAAATGTGTAGCCTGTTTTAAACAACGTAACAAAATTTTCGAATTTGTCAAAAACTTTTTGGTAAAACGCTTCAAACTATTTTACTAATAAAAGTTACTCAGAACTATTATATACATATATCGGCAAGGTGGCGGGGGGAGGGGACCCTAATGCGGTAGTTCCCCACCACCTTCACCAAAAAAAAGGATTTTTTTTCGAAAATTTTTGCGTTTTATCATAGTTGCCTTAATTAATGCTTTTCTCATTTTACTACATGTTTGCTATCAACTCTCAAAAAAAATGAAATAACAAATTCTCATGTGCCGGTCTCTATATATATTTTCCTTTGTTCAGACCATAAATTTTACTCACATCTTGAGCCAATGAGAAAAGAATTTGTAAAAATAAATTTGCAAATAATATAATATGATTAATATTTACAACCATGGCAAACTAAAAAAGTTTATCTTTTCGTTTCAAAGACCAGTCCAGTAAGTTAGAATAATATGAAAAAGATATATTCTGAAAGATCATAAAAAATGGTGTATTTTTTTGTTATTACGGCATGATCTGAATCGTTGTGTTTTCGTGATAATTGTGTTTGAAATTTTGAATTTGTTACAAGATCTTCGTTGTAATATATAAAATTTTTTTGAATTTTTTTTTCGGAAAAATCGATTTTTGCATCAATGTTTTAAATTTTTATAAAATGAAAAAAATGAATCGTGTAGCAATTTTTTATAGCTAAATGAGACAAACTAAATAGCATCGAATTATTCAATTTGAACATTGTTTTGGGTTATTGAAACGAAAATTCTGATTCATGTTTTCGTTTCAATAACTCAAAACAGTGCAGAAAAAGTGGAAAATATAGATTCTTCATGGAAAGTATAGATTTTTTCCAACTTTTTAAATTTATACTAGGTTTTAAAAATTTTTTAACATTAAATCTGACTAAAAACCAAAAATGATAGATGGGCACCATCTATCATTTTTGCTAATATTTAATTTTTTGATGCCATCACCAATTCCTGTCCCTAGCTAAGCGTGGTCTCAATTCATATCGCTCGTGTGGTGTCTCGCCCCTTACTGAAGTTGAAAGGCTCTCTGGGTCAATCGGGTTTGAGAATGTTACTTTTTTATTTCGCCCCTTATTCTGTATTTCGCCCCTTGTTTCGCCCCTTGACTCGCCCCCTATATTTTCAGGATATTCTGGTACTTTTTCGACATCAATCGATTCCGGGGTCTCTTTACTTATTTGTGGGTGGCCTACCTCTGCTTGTATTGGTGTATCATTACCCCTCATACTTAAGGGTTCTTCCCCATAATAGCGTTTTACTTTGTTTAAATGAGTTGTGAAAGGTCTCCCATTAAAGTCTATTAGTATTATATTGGGTGGCCTAACCAAACTAACGGAAAAAGGACCCTTAAATTTTTGCGAGAATTTAGATTTTTCGTCTGTGGGAAGTGCATCCTTATACATAAGTACCTTATCGTTTGGGTTAATGGTATGTTCCCTTGCCTTACGGCTCTCATCGTAATAAAATTTTTGGTGCCCCTTGGCTTTTTGGGAATTGTATGTTGCCACATCCCACGCTTGGTTTAACCTGTTGGTTAGATCTTCGGCGTAATTCGTGATCCGATGGTCCCCCTTGGCGATTTGTATTTTTAACCCTAAATCCGAAAAAAGGGTCGGCTCTCGCCCAAACACTAGATAATGAGGTGAGAATTTTGTTGACTCATGAATTAGTGTGTTGTGAGCGAAAGTAATCATGGGGAGGTACCTGGCCCAATCTTCACCTTTTTTGTCTGTAAAAGCTGTCAGGGCTGATTTAAGGTCCCTGTTCACCCTCTCACACATACCATTCGCTTGGGGGCAGTAAGGTGACGTGTGGACATGCTTTATTCCTAGTATTTTTGCCATTTCTTTAAATACTTGTGACATGAACTGTACACCCATGTCAGAAGCTAATGTAACGGGTGTACCGTGTATGCATATCAGGTCCATTAGGAGAGCGTTACATACTGTTGGGGCAGTAATGTCGACTACTGGCGAGGTCACAACAAACTTCGAAAATGAGTCTACAATCACCAAGATGTACCTCAGCCGTACTCTAGCTCCCCTAGGATTTTCGGACATGGGTAGGGGTCCTACCAGGTCCATGTGGGCATGGTCCCAAGGCTTAGATGGTATAGAAGTGGGGTGTAGGGGTTCGGAGAAGATGTTGTGACGACCCGACTTGGTCCTCTGACAGGTGTCGCATGTTTGGACGATCTGGTCTACATCTTCTCTCCACCCCGTCCAATAGAACCTTCTTCTTATCAATTCAGCGGTCTTGGCCCTCCCAGCATGTGACCCTTGGGTGGGTCCCCCATGGTACATTTTCAATACCGAAGCCCGCAATGGGTAGGGCACCACGAGCCTTAGATCCTCACCGGGTTCGAGGGGCTTTCGATAAAGGGTTCCGTTTTGGACTATATACCGTTCTGCGTTCTTTTTTAAGACCTGTTTTTCCTTCTCATTCGGGGGCCACATGTCATAGACCAATACGTTGTAGATGTCCCTTAACTCTTTAGCCAACTTTTGTTCCTCCCTGACAACCTCAAGCGTTATCTCGGTTGGGGGGCTGGGTCTGCTTAAAGTCACGGATGCTGCCAACACTTGGGGGTTTTCTTCCCACGGTTCTACGTCCCCTGGGAATCTGCTAAGCCAGTCACAAACAACGTTTGACCTGCCCGAACGGTGCTCGATAGTCAGATCTTGACCCTGTAATATTAGTTGGAACCTGGCCATTCTTGCAGACACATTTTTGCTTTTAAGAATGTATTTGAGATTGGCATGATCTGTTTTTACCAGGGTGGGTCCTGAGCCATAAATATAAGGGCGAAATTTTTCTACGGCGAATACGACGGCTAAAGCTTCCTGTTCGGAGCTGTGATAGCGACTTTCAGGAGGTTTGAGGCGTCTACTCGCGAATGATATTGGGTACAATTTTCCCCTCTCGTCCTCCTGTAATAGCGCGGCTGCTATCGCTACCTTGCTCGCATCGGTCTCTATTACGAATCTTTTCGAAAAATCAGGTGGGCGTAGACATGGTGCTGAAATGAGAGCGTCTTTTAGTGCCTTGAATGCGTTACTGTGTTCCTCTGTCCACGGGCCGAAGGGTTCTCGAGGGTTGCGCGGATTTCGATAGCCTTCAATTACCCCTTTATTTTTTTGTTTCGAATTTTCCCTTTTAATTTTCTTTGCCGTTTTTGTTACAAGATCGACCACCGGGTTTATCGTGTGGTCGATCAATATCGGCATCTCTATGGGTCCCTCGATAGCTAACAGATTTGCTCCCTCGTTACATTTTTCCGATTCACTTGGATCTTTTAATCGTTCCTCCCCTGTGGTTACCTCGGGCGTTATTGGATCGGATGGCGACCTTTTCACAAGGTCAGTTAGTGGGGCCGCAATAAAAGCAAAATTTCTTATAAAAGGTCGGAAATACCCCATTGCTCCGATGAAACTCATCAACTCTTTTAAGGACTTGGGCTCTACGGTCTTGACTACTGCTTCGATGTTTTTGGGGTCAGGTTTTATCTGATCTTTAGAGATCAAATAGCCCAAATACCTTAATTCGGTTCTACCCCACTGGCATTTATCTGCCCTAAGTGTAAGTCCATTTCGGATGAGGACCCTAAATAGATGCTCAATATCATCTAAGTGATCATCCTCACTGTCCGAACACAAGACTACGTCATCTAGATAAATTAAGAAAGCTGCTGTTAGCTCTCTTTTTATTTGGTCCATCATACGGGAGAATGTTTGGGGAGCTCCACACAAACCGAAGGGCATTCTAATAAACTGATATAGCCCTGAAAACGTTGCAAACGCAGTCCTACTCCGGTGGGGTTCATAAATTTTTATCTGATGGAACCCTGATTGTAGATCGAAGCTACTGAAGAGGGAACTCCTCGCAGCAGCTTCGATCTGGTCCGCGATGATGGGAAGATAGTATGTTTGTTTAACAGTTACGCTATTGAGACCGCGATAGTCTATAGCATAGCGAAACTCTCCATTTTTCTTTGGGACCATTATAGCTGGGGCGCACCAAAGGGATGTGGAGGGCTCGGTGATCCCTTGTTCTAGAAACTCTTGATCTTGCCTCTCCATTTCCTGTTTCATGCGTGGTGACTGCCTATGGGGCCTTCGTTGTATTGGCTGGGCCCCTGGGACCAGATCTATCCTATGGACCACGTTCCCTGTATAGCAGCCGATTTTGCCATCTTTTAGCACAAACGCCTTTTTAAATTTACAAATAATACTTATTAGCCTATTTTTTGCATTTTCTGATAAGCAAGTACCCTCTAAATTAATTTTCCCTAATAACCACTCTTCGTCCGTGAGGTCACTAATTTCAGGCGTGGGTGGTAATAAATTTTCGACGTCAAGTTCAGGAGATACGAAATTGCTAGGCGTAGTAGCTGCCACTAGACTCTGGGCATGATTTCTCTCAGAGACTCTGTCTAGTCTAGTTGTCCCTTCGGGTATTCCCTCCTGGTCATAAATAAACTCGGCTTTGGCTATTACCATACCCTTTCTGAGAAGGGCAGGGGACCTTCCAGCATTCATAATTCGGATTGGGGCTAGGCGTTTGTCATTGAACCTCACTAAGGACTTCCCCACGATTATCTGATCTAGCGAGGTCCTATTAGAATTTTCATGTACAAGGAGTTCCCATGAGGTAGGAATCAGTATATTTGACGTAACGAAAATAATATTATCAGTGTAACCTTCAATAATTTCGTCGGCTATCACGACTAGGTTGTAGCTAGCATGTGCTCGGGGGATAACTCCCGCAGACAACATGGGTAGCGATTGGCGACCTACAATGATAGTTGCATTTATTGGGTTTATCCCTAGCTGGTGTCCCTCTTTGCTTATCCTTTCCATTGTATCGTACCCTACTACGAGTGGAGCAGGGCACAGTTCGTCAGGGGATATAAGGATAGTAGCCCTTAAGGAGGTATTCCCTAGCTGTAATAAGGCCTCGGCCTGTCCCACAAATGTCATCATAGTCCCATTTGCCGCGAACAGCTCGGGGGTGTCGTGGTTAGGGTTGATTCTTAGCCCTGTCTTTTTTGCGACTGTTAATTGACAAATGGTTCTAGCTGAACCGCTATCAAACAGGGCTACCACAGATACGTTGTTAAGGTATACCATAATGTATGGTTGCCTCACTTGAGGGCTTGAGATTACGCACACGGAAGGATTAAAAGTTCTAATTAAGGGTTTCATTTCGTAATTAGGGGCCATGGATAATGGCATGGTGTCTCCATTTGGTTGTTTGGACCTATCATAGATTTCTAGGGCGTCTTTGGTAGTAGGCAAAATACCCTTCCTATCAAGTAACTCCTCTAACCTGATAAGGTGGGTCCTTAATTCCCTATAAGTGTTACTTTCTATCCTGTTTATATCCCTAGTTCCAATTGCATGCACCCCTAAACGACCATTTTTATTCTTTTTATGAAACCTCTGTGGCAATCTACGAATTTTTCGTAGAAAGCCAATTGCTATGCTTATATAGGGCCAAAAATAAGCTAGCGCCCCCAGGACCATGAATGCTAGTACTATGGAACACAATACTCTTACATAATACATGTATGTCTCGAGCCATGACCATATCGGGGTAAACCAATGCTTGGATACATCTACTGCTACGCCTGACGCGTTAGCCAATACTTCTGCTATAGGCTCTGTAAAATTTGTAACTGCGTTGGCGAAATCCCTCACTAGCTCATTTTTAGAGTTTTTCATTTTTTTAACGGCAAAATAACCTATTACTATGGGGATGATTCTCCTACGGCGTTCCTTGGGTATATTTTCCCCCTCGAATGTCCTTTTCAAGTCTAGGTGATCTAAGACATACTTTTCTATCTCTTTTTCCGCGTTAGAAGGTTCGTAATCCTCTACCTGTTTCATCCATTCGCTTAAACCATGGGGCTCTAATATCCGGGGGTCAACCTCAACATATTTATCTAGAATCCCCTTGAGAAACGTCTCGTCCTGTTGAGCTACTATATCGGGACCTGTACTCACATATACCTCCTCAACGTTTTGTGTCTCTTCCGTATTTATTTCATTTTCTAGACCCGGTTGGGTATTGCGTATCGGGGAAGGGTCGGTCGTACTTTGATTATTCCCTGCGTACCCACGCGAACTAGTAGATTGGTTACCATGAAAATTTACTTTATTGGGATTCCATGTCGTAGTCTCTAGGGTGTCATTATTAACAGTCACCGGTAATCTCACGCGCAGGTTAGGATCAACATAGCCCGGTGGCATTCGGTTATCGATGATAGTTTCGTTGGGGACGAATGTGAGTTGGCGGGTTTTCCGTCTTTTGTCAAGCCCCAACCTATCTACCGTGGTGGTCCCTCGATCGATCAAGGGCCCTGGTGTTTTTGAAATCTCGTTAAGGTTTTCCTGAAAAGCATAGACTTTTTGGAAAGCAAAACTTAACTGGTGGTGTCTAGTGTTAGGTGTGGTTTGCGACCCTGCGGTTACCGAGTGCACCCCCTGAGCCTCTCCGATGGACGGGAAGAGAACAGCAACCAGTGCCACGGAAAGTGCTAAAATGGAAGAAAGTGTCCCTCTAGAGGGGACGACTCTATGTGGTGACGTTAGCCTATTTCTAAAAACATTCGATTGGTATCTTGCATCGTTTGGTACGTGCGAGATATTATTGCGATGGGGTTGAACGCGATCATTATAGCGTGGGGGACCTTGGCTATTTGAGTAGAGTCCCGTTCTGGTTTGGTACTGTTGCTCCCTCCTAGGTCTATCTCGTCGATCACGTCTCCAATTGAACCTTCTAGTATTATAGGATGGTGGGGGTTGTACTTGTGGTCGAGAATTTAAGGGGTATCTCTGAAAAAAGTTTCTATACGAATTGTTCGAATACCAGTGACGACCCTCACCATTGGTGTTCTGAGCCCCTGGGTGTGGGTTTGTGTTTCTCGCCGAATCTACGAATGGTTGGGAAATAGCGCTAATTGAAGGATTACTATTTAATTTTTCTAGTTCTGGCTTAAGTTCCTTTTTTACCTCCTGGGCGACCTCCCTAGCAATTTCAGACCCAATGGATCTGGCCGCCCTAAGGTCCTTAAGAATATTAATTTCTCTTTTTGCCTTTGTCATTGCGTTGTCTAAGTTTCTAGGGGGGTCTGGGTCCCTCAAAATTTGTGCTCGTACCTCGGGGTCTAAACTATCCACGAATGCCTCCACCTCAAAATCAGCGTATTTCCCGTCCGCGAGTGTCCCTGCTGGGTATGCTTTTTTTACTAAACGCGATACTTTTTGTACATGTTCTTCCAAGCTGTCTCGGGGCCCCATCTTTAAGGCTTTTAAGACGTCTCGAGCCCTTTTGGGTTCGTCTACGTCGACTAATTTATTACTTAATGCTGTTAGCAGCTGTTCCCAGTTTGTTTTAATCGCCGTGGGTAAACTATGGTATATCGCCCTTGCCTGGCCTATTAGGTATACTGGGAGTTGCCTGCAGCACTCATCGTTATCCCAATGGTTACTAGTTGACATTACGTTAAATTCGTCTATGAATTCGGACAATGATCTTAGGTCTATTTTCCCCATATAAGGCTTAATTTGGTTCATAACCACGGGGCGTTTGGACGATATGCACAGTTCGTCCAACCTTTGACCCAAGTTTTGCATTAAATCACGGTCGGCCTGATCAAATGACATTTTTGCTCTCCTTTGGTATCTTTCCCCTCTGTTATTTCGCCGGAATTTTTTTCGGTATGGATTTGACGGCGACACTGTTACTGACTATTTTTTAGGGACCTCGATCCTGTATACTGCTTAATACAAATTTTATAGAGCTTTATCTTTGTAAAAAAATAGAAAAACCCACTTTGAACCAAAATTGTGTACAATAAAAAATAAACGTGGCAGACTAGTTTATAATGAAGCCAGCGGAGTCTCTTGAATCTCCTGGTGGTAACATAATGGCAGAATTCCCTACTTTTATACTTCCCATTTGGATGGTTGATCAGGCCATCCAATCAGGGTTGAAAATTTTATCGAGAAGTCCCGCCTTTCTCGACACTGACGTAAATTGCCCCATTCAAAATTTCTGTTCGCGTTTTTGATCTAGACTACCGTAATTATTTTCTATACCTGTGATTATAGTTAAACTTATGTGGATGAATAAGCAAAAAATTTTTTGATTGTACCTCCTGCTATAGTTAAACTTATGTGGATGAATAAAAAAATTTTTTGATTGTACCTCCTGCTTATATTCTTTTGAAACATTTTTGCTTTTCCGGAAACAATTTTGCTTAAATGGATCGCTTTATGGTTCATGGGTACGATAGGGATGTTCGTCATCGTCTTTGAACTATACGGTAACGTAAAAAATGTGAAAGAGAAAAAATGGAAAAGGAAGGAAGGGAAAAAAAAATTATGACTGACAAAAATAATGCGTAATTTTGAATTGTAGATATTTGTTATATTTCTATGCGCGCTTATGAGCTCGTTGACTTTTGGAATACTTTTTTGGCTTGGTTGGATTCGAACCCACGTCTCCCAACTTCAAGTTGGTTGCTCTTCTGTTGAGCTACAAGCCCCTTCCAACAAGTCAAATTGACGTCCTTCACACGGAATACAACTTCGTGTGGCATTTTTCGGAATATGCATCATACAGAATTATAGTATCGCGGCATCGCACGAAATTGGGTCGCACGGACTTCGCGTAATATAGTATCGCGGCATCGCACGAAAATGAGTCGCACGGACTTCGCGTCATTGCATAAGATTTTGCCTTGTTCGGGCCATGCAGTCGGAAACCAAACGAGTTCGACTCGTCATTTTACGGTTGACTATCGGACGAAAATAGGGGATTGTCCCTGGTCCTTGTTACCTGTAGGTCCCGTACCCCTTTCGGGCTGGATAGCTTAAAAACTATGTCTCCGGGACCTTGGGGTGAGAAGCGCTATAATGCCTATCTAACCACGGGTGGATTCGTGGCTTTGATGTAACCGCCCCTCGTTTGTTGTGCCATACCTCTAGTGTATCCCGGGTTGATAGGTAGCCTTTATTTGAATTAATAGTATGCCCAATTATCTTACAAAGCACAAGCAAACATAAATCAAGACAGAGGGGGAACACACACAACTGGGCTAGGCTAATACATAGCAGCGACTCAAGGCCCGGAGGCGATGCCTTACTTTAAAGGCTAGCCATGGACGTGACGTCTCTCTTTTTGAGAGATGACGTTTGCGGATTGGTCCGCTACACAAACTAAAAAAGTTATCAATTTTTTCAATTATTTTAGGCAAAGACATAAGGTGCCGTTATATGTTTATGGCCTTCTCCTCATTTTCAAAAAAAGAATGGCTGAAAAATCATTGGCCTTTATACAGAGTTCGTTAAAAGTTCGTGATCACCTTCAATTTTTATAACAAACAATATACAACAATAACAAAACAACAAAAACTATTCAAAATATCTTCCTTTAGCTTCGATACACTTATTTTAGGGCTTGGAATGGGTCTTATTTATCAGAAATGTTCTGATTTTTGGCAATATAATCTAGTGAAAATCTGATTTTTGGGTCCGAAGTCTGATTTTTTGCATTTTTTCTGATTTTCATTTTTTTCATTCCGAGCCCTGATTTAATCGTTTCGGGAAGTTATCGACGATGTTATTCATTCGCTCCACTGTGATTTCTTCTTTCCAGGCCTTCACTAGAGCTCAATTCAATGATTCAACTGTCTTGTGTGGCTTCAAACATGCTGCCGCTTCCAGAATACTCCAAACCGAGTAATCCCACGCGTTCAATTCAGGTGTACGAGCTGGCTACTCCAGAATTGATTTCCCTTTTTCATACAGTTTCACTATTGCTGATCTAAATTTAACCATTTTTGCTATAAAAAATAAATGGATGTTCACAAAAGAGCAAAAAATAATTCAAAAAAAGCGCAAAAATATTTTCTAATAGAAGTAAAAGGAGGATATTTTGAATAATTTTTGTCGTTTTGTTATTGTTATATATTGTTTGTTATAAAAATTCAAAGTGATCACGAACTTTTAATGTACCTTGTAAAAACGTAAATGCTTGTTAAAAATCGCGGTACTAGCTTCCTTTAGGGCCTACTTGAGGTTTTTTGGGACTGAAAATTTTTTACTAAAAATGACCCATGTAGGGGTAATTTTATGCGAGAAATCGCATTCTTTAAAAATGAAAAAATTATTTGACCCTGATTCAGGAAATGGAGTTGGTGTATGGGCGAAAAAAGAAAATTTTCGATTTTCTCGTCAATATACCAACTTCATTCCCTGAGTCAGGGTCAAGATAATTTTTTCATACTTAGGAAATGTGCACAATCGATTTCCCGCATAAAATTATCCCCGATGGATGCTTTCAGGGCGAAATAGAAATTTTTTCGACTTTCGCGTCAATACACCGAATCCTTGAATCAGGATCAAAGAAGCGTTTTCATGCCTCGTGAATGCACGCAATCGATTCCCCACATAAAAATTACTCCTATATAGGTCATTTTTAGTAAAAAATTTTCTCAAAAAAACCTCAAGTGGACCCCAGAAATGAGCGCACTTCTTAAAGGAAACTAGTACCAAAATCGCATATGGCAACCCTATTATTACCTTATAACAAGAGTTCCATTCCGCATAGTAACTATAACCATCTCTGCATTGAGGTTGTGCACTATATGTCTCTTCAAAAACCTCACATACAAAGGATTTCGCTACGGTACAATCACTGGTTTGCCACGTGCCCCCAGAAATGAGCATACTAGTACAATCATTGCCATTAGGTTGACCTAAAATTACCAATTTATAAAAAATTCAAAAATACAACATATGAATAGTACATGGGTTTTTCAAACTCCAGAAAAACGCACTTTTCCAACATAATTTTGAACAAATAAATGATAATGTTAAAAAATTGTGAGAATAAATTATAAAAATTCGAAAATTTTGTTCCCGTTTCCAAAATTCCGGTCATTTTGACTGTTACCATTCCGTACCCTGCTATTCCCGTTTTGGTAATTGGACCTGTTCCCACGCAGCCCTGGTCTCGACACATTTCCTCTCTAGTAAACACTTTTCCTTCTCCGACTCGCCGCCATCTTACCAGTATTCCAATTAGTGTAGTTATTATTACAACTCGAATTAGGATTTATCCATTGCCATACACCTTTCTTAGACATATCATTATACCCAATCCAAAATTCCTTTGCTCCATAGGCTTGTAACTTGGGCACAGAAACGCCTAAACTTTTTTTGAAGCGCATGCTTGTTGAATCAGTGCCATCGCCAGATCTTTTGGGGCAGTACTGTGTTGATTTTTGAAAAAGAGCATTTATGGGAAAATTATTTTTTAGGCGTTGAGGTGGCGTTACTGTAGTTCGCCTTTGTTTAAAAGAATATAAATTTTTGTGCAAAAATGACTTTTTAACCAAAAATTGCGTTTTCCGTAAAAAAAACTATTGAAAATTTGTATTTCTGGTTAAGAATCGTATTTTTGTGGCAAAAATATCCATTGTTGACGATATCTGGTAAAAAATGTCACTTTTTTTATCGATAAATTGAAAAATGGGCATTTTTAAAAAACATTTTCAAAAAGGAAAACAGCTTGATCCCAAAGTGGAAAATTATCCGATTTTTCAAGAACGAGTGGGGGTCCATTACCCTCTCGACTACGCTATCATGTGAGTTAATGTACTTTGTAATAAATTATTATCCCAAGCATTGCATATTGATACTAAATGACCGCCTATTTCATTGCAGGTTCGTTCAGCTGTAATAAAATCTGCTGTACTGCCAATAAAATAATAGCATTTATTGTTATTTAATCCCTTTGTACTAGTTGCTGGACATTTGGCTTCAATAAAAATTAGATTCAAAAATATGAAAGAAAGTAATAACATTATTGAGCTCTTTTAAGACTGAAGGTTACTCTTTATCATTTTGCTATTTAAATTGATTTGGGCGAGTTCGCTCGTTATCAATGCTTTGAGAGCATTGTTTTTATGGATATGAGTCATACAAAATAAAGCTGTTTGTTAAAAAACCCAAAAAATCAAAAAATACATATGATCATTTTGAAAATCAATTTTATTTTGAAATTTTTTCATTGCTTAAACATATCGAATATTGAACCCAATAGACCCACTTAAAGCATATGCCTTCGATGACTGCTTTATTGATAGAGGATTTGTACCACTGATAATCTTGAACTTGACTATAACAGAATCTAAAAACTTCTTTGACCTCTTTGACCATACAGATGGTTTCATCCTACCTTGATCCTTTTCAAACATAGCGCCAAAAATATTGTTTCTTGATCAACTAAAATAATACATTTGACTTTTGGAAAAAATCCCGGGGCCTATGTTGATGTTCCCTTGTCAGCTTATATAGGTCGAGAAAATGAAGTTTTTTAGATTTTTAAAAAACCTGCTAAAAATGTTCCCCGTTGCAAAATATATCGATCTATAGCATTTTTTCGATTCAGATCAACGATTTTCATGGATTGTTCCACCTGTGAAATTTCAAAAAATAGCTGAAAATGGGAGTTATCCAACTTCGGACGAGCTAAAGTATTTTTCGTCCGGCTCGGTTTTGCTCAGAAACATTTAAAAAAATGTTTTCTCATTGCCTCTTTAAAAATTAGTTATGTTTGGAAGCTCAATCGAACCTATATTGCCCATTTTCGACTTCTCAAGAAAGTGTCTCTTAAATGAAATTATCAATGTGCAAAAAATGCTATGAGATTGAATTTTTTTGGTGAATGAAATTTTCTTGAAATTTTAAATTTTGACTTTAAAGAAATTGAATTAGTGTTAAATAACATGTAAGTAGCGACATTTGTGACGTAGATGGTAGCCCAGGGACTTTTTTTTAAACATTTATGCTAGTTTGCTATTTTTTAAATTTTGTGTGAGTGAGTTCTTCTTCCCTAAGTCATAAATCATTCCTATGATAGAAAATTTTGCCCGAATCTGAAATATAGTATTTTCCTCCATGAAAAAAGTTCATAACACGTCTTTTTTTCTACTACACCAACCGGAACGGACTCAAAGCTAACTTTGGCTTTGACGTATAACAAACTATGCACATTTAAGTTTGTTTATATTAAGTCTTTATTCAGAAACATCATCAAAGCATGTTTTGACAAATCATGAGGTATTTTGGTAGACCATGCATAACCAATAAGTAAAGCTAACTTTAATACAAATTATGTCATTTAAATAAAATTTCTATGTTTATTAACCTTGACCATTTATTTACATCCGGCCCCAGTATTCTGTAGACGGTAGTGATGCGTAGAATTCGTGGTTTCAATTTCGACAACCAATTTTTCGATTTCATTGTTTTGGTTTTCGAAAAATCGAAATTTCGATAAAATCGAAACGAATATTTAAAAAAATTAAGGACCTCCCTTATGTTTTTGCCCAAAATTTTTGAATTTTTTGAAAATCATAATAATCCCCCATTATGATTTTTCACCGCAAATCTCCAAAAAATTTTCATTATTTTCACTAAGAATGTTCAAAATTGTCAATTTTTTTTATAAAAATTCATCATTTTCACCAAAAATGGTCATTTTCAACTTAAAAATAGCAATTTCCTATGAAATTTCGATTTCGACCCCGATTTCGTTTCGATTTCGACCTTTCCGATTTTGACGCAACACTAGTAGGCGGCTTTTTTTGGCTATTCTAGACAAAGAATGATATTAAGTTATCTTTCTATAAATCCGGCTAAAGAAATTTCTTTACAATTCAAGCACGTTCTTTCTTTAGTGTCTGATATAAAAAGTTAATCCGAAAAAACTCTATACAATCTCCAAGATTTCGTAGGCTTTTATTTAAACCTGTATGTAGGAGGCCTTAAGGATATCTATCCATGCTATTATAAAAGGCAAATTCACGCCATTTCTCAGTAATATTTATTGAATTTGTCATTATGGTTCCTGGACCTGGTCATTTTGCCAATTCATCAAAATAAGAAAATAACCCCAGATTGTTAGATATATCTTTGACGTCAAACGAATTTCGAAAAAATCTCATGACCCCCATAACCTTTATCTGGGATGATCGTCTGATAATATTTCTATATTCTTCTAGACAACTTGAAAAGAAATTTTCCTTCAAATGACGGCATTCCGCCTATCTAAACAATGGGCATGGAATTTGGTTAATTTTCGTTTTTGTAATATAATTAGTTAGAGGGGACCTCAGATGGCGGCGAAAATGGCGAAAAGATGTAATATAAGATAAATCCGGAGCATATAAAAAGGAAAAGCTTTCCATGTCATGTAAATACATTTTATTAGATCGTATAGCCTTTTATGAGATTTTGGTTAGGATAAGTCCAGGGTTGCCAGATTGTGACCTATGGGTTATAAATGTAACCCAGACAGGCATTTTGTAACCCAAAAATTTGTAAAATTACTATGGCTGGGTTACACTTTGTAACCCTTTTTGTCAATGAAGTGTAACTCAGACAATAAATTTTTGTCACCCAGGTCATAAACCAATATGGCAAACCTGGATAAGTCATACTGAGGTGCATGTGGACATGTGTTTAGGCAAGAAATTTTGTTTTTTTTTCAAAAGTGTTCCTTGTTGATTCCTCAGGGATCCAGCAATAAAACTTTTTTTTAAATTTTATGCTTGATTAACCACGCTAGCTTTTTTGAAAATTAGCCAATTTTTTTTATAATGACGCCATAGAGCAATTGGTCAAATAGAGACGATAAAACTTCCTCCAATTAGGGCATTTCTTAAAGATCCCTCTTGGAAAATTGGCGACTAGCGTGACTAGCGCATTGCCGAAAATTGGGGCTTTATCAAATCTTTACCCCTGGTACGACATGTTGAGGAGGAATGAAAATTTGGGAGGAAGAAAAAAGGAAGATTTTGAAGATTCCGGTTTGTTGATTATTGGAGTCTAAATTTGTATTTATTGTTATGATTTGTTTTAATCAGTTTCTTTTTTAAGGCCTAAGAACCGGGAGACCGAGCTCAAGGGCTTGATCTTCAGCCTCGCTTTGATGCCAAAGATTATTTTAAAAGACTTAAATTTTAAAAGGATGTTCAATTTTCTAAGTAACGGCCCTACACGCCCGCTCAGCAATGGTAGACACCAATTAGGCCGTTAGAGACCCTGAAGATCGAGTTCCCCATTTTTTACCGAAATTTCCCCTGTTTTCCGGTTTTTTACCAAAATTTCCACTTTCGGTATGACATGGAGGGTGCTTCCGGAGAGGAGAAAGGAGGGTCTTACTACACCAGTGCCATCCCCAGAACTAATTTTTCTTTCAGTGGCGTAGCCATAGAGGGGGATGCACCAGTCAAGTGCCTTCCCCCGTTCTTGGAAAAATTTGGATGTTTGCCCCCTAATTTTGGCCTCTTTTAGAAAAGTGACCCCCCATAGTTGGGGGTTTGGCTACGCCATTGCCTTCTTTAGAGGATTTAGGTCTTGTCATTTGTCTAAAAATAGCTGAGTGGCCAAAAATAGCTTGCATTACTTTTTTAGTGTAAAGCTTATTTTCGATGCCAATTTTTACGGTCGATAAAATTCTTCAATAACCAATATTTTAAAGCCATTTTTTACTGGGCGTGAAAAATCGAGATATAAATTTTTGATGATGTTTTTATTATAGAATTCGAATTGCACTTTTAGGTAAAACTTGAGTATCTCCCGACAAATATTCAAAAATATGAAATTCTGGATATTGTTCTTCGCCCTTCTTGCTATTGTCTATCAAGCTTTTTCTATACCCATAGTAAGAAAAGATCTAAATTTTTTTAATCCAAAAATCATAATTTTTTAATTTTAGAACATGGACCCAGAAATGCAAGAACAAGCACTTAGAAGTTTTTATAGGTCTATGTTGATAAAATCAAAAAGAAGTCGTAAGTTAATTTTCACATTTTTCCAAAATTCCAAATTTTCATTTTTAACAAAAAATTTCAAATTCGCATATTTTAGCTAGCATCGGTCTATCATTGGCAGAATACATGGCAAGTCCCCAAGGCGAAGACAGTTTCCATTTCATACCAGGTGGCAGAAAGTAGAAAGAAAAAGGAAAGCAAGAAAATGACAATCTTTGGAAAATCGTTATCCCGTTTTTGANAGGCGAAGACAGTTTCCATTTCATACCAGGTGGCAGAAAGTAGAAAGAAAAAGGAAAGCAAGAAAATGACAATCTTTAGAAAATCGTTATCCCGTTTTTGAACTTGCTATAATTTCACAACTTTATGCGAATTTTTTAAAAATGGCAAAAATTTAAATTTTTTTTCGAAAACAAGATTAAAAAATTGCTAGTGGAAACTTTATTAGGTGGTGTGGCTCGTCTGTATTTATAAATTTTCGTTTTAGTAACTTTTTTAAAACTCTTTTTGTGTATTTTGTCTATATAATTTTATGCTGGTTTTATACAATCGAACGTGTATCCATAAAATAAATAAATCAAAGTGCTGTTGAAGTTTTAAATAATTTTAATTTTTTATAAGGCGGTGGGATACTTGCGGACGGACATTTGCGGACAGATATTTGCGGACGGACATTTGCGGGCAGATATTTGCGGACGGACATTTGCGGACGGGACATTTGCGGACGGACATTTGAAGACGGACATTTGCGAACGGGACTTTTGCGGACAGGACATTTGCGAACGGATATTTGCGGACGGACATTTGAAGACAGACTTTTGCGGACGGGACATTTGCGGACGAAACGTTTGAAAAATTTAATTTTTTGAAAAAATTCAATTTTTCAAACGTTTTGTCCGCAAATGTCCCGTCCGCAAGTATCATGACCCTCTTTTCCTTGCGCAGATCGCGCCAATAGTAGCGGTAGCCATCTGGCCCGTCGAGATTAAACTTCTTCTTCAAGATTTTCTGAACGGCGAAATGAATTGATTGATTAACCCCAAAAACATCTTACCTTCGACCAGTCTGTATTCATGTTCTGACGCGCCCACTCGAGTCTTCCTTGCTTGTGGATCTCCTTAAGAGCTGGAGCTTTCTTCATTTTGCGCCATACCAGGTTGGGATTCTTTGAAATCCTCTTCGGATCGTCTCCGGCGACATTTCAAGGCCCAAATCTTTCTTGATCTTGCTGCATGTGGCGATAGAATTCGATGCGGCTCGGAAAATTCCGCGCTTATCTCGCTCGGAAAGCTTATTAAAAAAAAACAAAAAGCTGGTCCAGTACGCTTTATTGTTCCATATTCTTCCGGATTTTTAGCAAATCGATTAACCAAATCGAGCGATCGGCCCTTTAAACTAAAATCTGCCTAAAATTTTGTCCTATTCCAAAAAAGTATGTCCCGACTCTGGGAAAAATCATCTATGGAGTCTATGGGACCCCCCTCCTGGCCAAGGAATCAAAATATGCGAATTATAAAAGTGGGTCCAAATCGGCTAATTTTTAGTACTCGGAGGTTTTTGGGCATGGGGAACATGAATCTGAAGGAATTTTTCAATTTTGACCTCACGGGGTACCCCTACCGAAGAAGGGTAATATAAAAAACCTAGGGGCCAAAAAAATTTTCGCGAAGCTGAGCGCCGCAGGTAATCACTCGGGGCATGAGGCCGAGCGCAATCGCTCGGAACGCAAGGCCAAGAGCCGCAGGAAATCACTCGGAACGCGAGGCCTACTGCTTTGTGCTTTACATTTTGGTTAACAAAAGAACATTCTTTTGTTTAAATTTTTTAATTTTGTGCCGTAAAAATTTTCAAATTTTAGCCATTTAACAATGCACATGGATAAGTCTATGCTTTTGCTATTAGTGCTTTTCTTTAAAGCTTACTCAGCTGATTTGTTCTGTCAAGACAAGGGATTCTATTATTGTATCAAAGATAGCCAGGATAAGTGCATTCCTAATGAATGGGTCTGTGACTTGTTGACGACTGTCCTAATGCCAAGTTAAGTTTTTATAAATGAATTTATTTACGTGTCGAGCACGTGATAAAATAAACAATAATAATATCCTAAAACAGCAACGAGTCATACAATAAGCATATCATAAAGCAGCATTTAGGTCATAATAAACATGAAAGATCGAACTTTTTAATACAATCGATAAATTGAGGTAGTGGCAATAATACATAATGGGTCAGAAGTTTCAAATTGTTTGTTATCGTTATTCGTTATCCTTACGAAAACCACACCATATGGGCCCAGAACCAGATGTACAGTAGATTTTGCCTTTTGTTCTTTGGGCATTACCAATAGAAGATGGTTCTCTTTCTAAAAATATTAAAGTTATTATACATGTCATTCCACCTACTTTCTCGATTCTGGGACAAATCGGCGTTCACATTGTTACAAATCCCAGCAACACATCCATCTGACACGTCTCCTATCGGAAGTGCTTGTAGTTGAAGAAAAGCAACGGCAACAATTACTAGAAGAATGTAAATCTTCATACTGTTACCAATAGAAAATTATATGATGAAATAGAAATTTCAGACACAATCTCGAATATTCCCTTGCTTGGAGAAAGGATATCTATGTAGTTTTTTTAATTGTATTTATATAGAAATCTAGCCAATTGTTTGAACTATTTTATTCGCTTTCTTGACTCAACATTTCTCATCAAAACTCGAATTTATCATTTTTCAACAAATTTATTGTTTTGATATCAAAAAATTGATTTTTGCGTCCATATTAATCGTCATCCAAAAGACGACCATTCTTCATATCAATTTTTTAAATCGACTAGTTATGAGTAATTCTGATTCAAAATTAAAACAGCAGTATAAATAGAGGCAATAATTTCAGAATAATCATTGGGCTTTAGTCCTTGATCTATAGCTTTAGATTTCTTATTTTGTTAAATATTTTTATTCTTCTTTGGAAAAATAAAAATATATTTTAAAAATTGATTTAATACTGTGCCAATGTTTTTGAAAAAAAAATTTTCAAATTTTCCCTTTGGGGGACCAAGGGGAAAAATCGAATTTTCAAAAACAAAAATTCAAAAACGAATTTTTGACAAGTTTTGAATTGAATTCAAGCCCTTATAACTTTTTTATCTTTCGATCATTCTTCGAGATCCATTAATTTGGGGTTGTGATCAATCCAGCGAGTTTTAATAGCATTTTGCGAAATCCTCTTTCACTTTGATACCGTTGGCATTATATATTTATATTTTTTCGACTCTATTTATAAATCTAAAATAGAAGCAAAAATAAAATAGAACTATTTTTACAAAAATGCATTAACAAAGAATACAAGTTGTTAATTTTTCAAGTTTTCAATTTGTAAGGCGTGTTATATTTGTGGTTTCAAAATTGTTGAACCACAAATATAACAAGAAATTAGCCGTTTTGATAATAAAAAGTTGATTGTTTTGTTCAAATAATTGGGAGAATCTAAAATAGAATCAAAAGACGATTGTTGGAAGTCAAAATCGGTCTCAAAATCCACTTTTTGGGCTCAAAAAGTTACTAAAAATAAAGTCAATTTGGAAAATTTTAGGACAGGTTTATCAAAAAAAGCTTTACTTCACGATAATTTTCGCTGTTTCGGCTACAACATACGAAAACAATTATCGAAAAACAATTTAGCTATAAAAATTGATCATCATTTGAAGTTTGCATACAAAATTTGAAAATTTTGTTTGCCCGATTTTCGTGCTAATTTACAAACTAATTCAAATTGAATTTTTTCAAGTTTTCAATTTATAAGGCGATATAACTCGAGCGGACGACGGCTATAATTTTCTTTATATAAAGTTTTCTATTTTGTAGTCTGTATTTCGATGACTAAAACTAGGTCAAATAAATATATGTACTATCGATTGATCGTTTTTTTGTATTTTCATACACAAATTCTTTAAAAGATTATTACTTAAATGTCATTAACTATTTTTAATTCGGCCGAAGATCTAAATCTAGTGTATAAATTAACTAAATATACTCCAGAATTTCTCTATATACATCATTCAATCAAGGCAAAGTTGGAAAACTTGTTCCCTCAAGCTAATTTTTATATAGTTTTATATGAGAATAATCATGGGGAAAAATTATGGCTTGTTTTAAGGACAAATGAGAATGGCAGGTAGTTTTTCGGGTTTTCTAGGCGCTTACCGTTTTTCGATGTGCTCTACAAGATGGCATTGTTATTTTCAAAAATTCCTTAAGGAAAAAATTCAGGTTTTCGCTTCAATACACAGACTTATTCAAAAATCTTTAAAATATTTTTTAAATATCTCAACGCCATTAGTAACATACAAAAAAACGCGAGTAAAAATCTTTTAAGCTCGCTGAAATATCGACTTTACTTATTAAAGATGTCATGCTGGGCCAACCCTTTAGGGATAACTTCCAGTGATCAAAATCAACAAATTCCTTTAGATTCGAGTTCTCCATGTCGTAAACCCCCCTGAGATCGCGTTGAAAAAGACTTTAGTAAGTAATCCTTTTTAGACAATACATTCAGCTTATGTCTGAAATATCGATTGAATTTGAAACAAATGAAATTTATGAAGCTCTTATGCAATGTTCAGAAAAGCTTCCCAATCTTTTCAAAAATGAGCATGTTCCCGTATTAATATCAAAATTATCATATGTCGAAGCAGTATGTACAGGGTGTCCCAAAAAAGTGGAATTTTTGTGATTTTTTCATGAACTTTGGACCCAAAAATTAGTTTTCTAAAATGATCCGTAAAGGGGTACTTTTATTGGAGAATCGTTTACGCGCATTCCCGAACCCTGAAAACGTTCGTCCCGTTATTGTGTATGTCGTGAAAACGCTTCCTTGACCCTGATCCAGAGTAGCGTATTGAAACGAAAATGAAAAAAATTCGGATCTCTTGCTCCTCGAAGGTGATTAGCAACGTGATAATTCCAAATTCGCATTGGAGTCCGACCAAGGCTCAACAAAGTTTGAAACTCTGGAAAATCTTCTTCCGCAAAAACTACCATCTATAGCTGCGACAAATGTTCAAACAAATGAAATAAAAAATACAAACAAATTGTTTAAAAAAATGAAATTAAACAGAAATTCAACAATTGAAAAGTTGATCAAAAATAACAATTTGACACTTTTTAGGACCAGGAAAGCATTTTCAAATTGCAAAGACACGAGCAATCGATTTCTCACATAGAAATACCCTAGATAGTCGGATATCCGATCAAAATCCGAATTTTTTTCATTTTCGCATCAATACGCTACTCTGAATCAGGGTCAAGAATGCACTTTCAACTTCAAGAGTGCGCGCAATTGATTCCCCCGCACCAAATTACCCCCATAGGGATCATTTCTAGACGAAAATTCATGAAAACATCACGAAAATGCCACTTATTTTGGACACCCTATAATTGATTTTTATTTACACTTGTCTAAAAAACAATTTAAGTACAAAAAGTGGTTAAAACAAATTATGAGAAAGGATTATGATTTCCATGTTTACCCAACATATGCGTTTCATATGGCAGAAAGTCAAAAAGATTCTTTGATGAAGTTAAATATTGATTTACCCATTGGATATCATTTTTCTGAAGCCGCTCTTGAAGAAGATGCTAAAATCATAACAGATCTTTCAGATTCGTTAACGAAGCAGAGTCATCAAGATTTTTTACATAATAGGTAGAAAACTTATTAAAAAGCCAAATTTTAGCTCTTAACAACAAAATTTTATGGGAAAAACTTTATTTTTTTAGTTGGAAAACTTTAAATTTGAAGCGGGATTCGAAACCGAGACCTATAAACTGAAAATTCTATCACACTACTCGGCCATGGGATTATATAGCCGTTGTGTATAATATGGTACTAGTTTTAATCGTCTCGTTGAGCTGAGTCTAATGGCATTACTTGTTTCTAAAATTATGAGTTACTGCCAACTTTTGCCAAAAAACCTGAAGCCCAAGCCTAAGCCTTTTGCATCCTACTATTATAAACGTATAAAGTTTGAGGGTTGAGTTTGAATCGAATCTTTACGAAAATGACTCATCCGGGGGGTTTTTCTATGCGGGGAATCGATTACTTGCATTTTCGAGGCATGAAAATTTTTTGATTTTTTCAACTTTTCCCTTGAGGGACCAAGAGGTCGAAAAACTCGAATTTTCAAAAAGTTTTCCGAATCTCCTGATTTTTTTATTATACGGGGGAGGGGAGTTCCGATATGGATAACTCGAATCTACGAAAGATACGCTTCCTAAAATGGTTTCATAACGAAAATCGCTTAAATTAATGTAAGAAAATTTTTTTCATGACTCAAAAATGCGCGCAATCGACCCCTCGCCTAGAAAAACCCCTAGACAGCCGGTTTTCCGGCGAAAATCCGAATTTTATTCACTTTTGCTTCAATACACCCACTCCTTTCCCTGAATCAGAGTCAGGGAAACATTTTCATGGTTCGAAAATGCGCGCAATCGATCCCTCACCTAGAAAAACCCCATATGAGTCATTTTCGTAAAGATTCGACTCAATCCTCAAAAATACCTTACTTATGGAGTATCTTACTTATTTTTTCTGGAAATGATCCCTCTAGGGGTAAAAACATGCGAGAAATCCGAATTGATATTTTCAAAGCGAGGAAACACTTTCCTGATTCAGGGAAGGCGTATTGTGTATTGAAGCGAAAATCGTAAAAATACAATTTTTGCCTGAAAACGAAGCGTTTTTCGTTTCGACAATGTCAAATTCGGATTCCTCGCATGTTTTTGGCACTAGGACCCTCGTTACGGTTACGGGCCTCTCGTTACAGAAACGCTAAAAATTCAATTTTTTCATACACAAGAATTGAAAAAAGTTGTTTATGATTTCCCTCCCTCATTTTTGAAATCCTGGCGCACCCTGACAGGTTGTAACAAGTGATTTATGTAACGAGAGGCCGTAACGAACGGTCGTGAATTCGCGTCGTAACGAGGGTCCTGGTGCCATGTTTTTACCACTAGAGGGATCATTTCCAGAAAAATTTTCACGTGGATAGCCCTCCCCCTATTGTGTAGTAGCTCCCAAATTCTAAAGTGTATACCTCATCCTCTCCAAAAATTTGAACCTAACTATACCAACAATTATGCTATTGAAATACTTTTTTAAGAGAAATGCTCAAAAGAATGCCATATTCAATAATCAAATATAACAACAATCTCGTTGCATTTGAATTATTGGACCCAGCTGGTGGTTTCAGACAACAATTTGTAGTACCAGAACATCGGGGCAAAGGGCTTGGCAATGCTGTAGAACGAAATCTAGCTCAAAAATGTATAAAGTAAGAGCTGGTGCTAGCCAAAAAAATATTAACACTAAGCAAAAATTTTAGATTTGGTTATACCCCTTGGAAACTAGTAGAAGTTGATAATAAAGATGTTATTAAAGCATCAATGAGATCACCCTATTGGACAAACTTGAAAGTTGATGAACATCCCGTAGAATTTGCTATTGCAAGAGCTCTTTAGCAAAAAGTTTGAAGCTACTACACAAGGGGGAGGGGGTACCACGTGCAAAAATCGCACTCTTGCGACTTTTCGCTTCAATACACAGCCTTCTCTGAATCAGAGAAGCGTTTTTCCGCTTTGAAAATGTCAAATTCGGATACCCCGCATATTTTTACCCCTAGAGGGATAATTTTCAGAAAAAATTTTGAAAATTTTTTCATTTGGGTGTCCCCCCCCCCCTATTGTGTAGCAGCTCCAAAAGTTATTGTCATAAAATTGCAGCAGGTTGTGGACGTTGCAAAACGGTCATGCTTCAATATCTATGCCCGTTACAACGGTCACAAATTACGACAATTTCATTTTTGAATAAAATAATAATCAGGAAATGATAAACCCATAGTACAAAGTAACATAGACTAGATAATTATGAATTTCGTATAAGACAGAGCTGGACCGGCTGAACGGAGGTATTGCACCACAAAACTAATGTCAACCGGAACGGTGATGCTCCAGCCGACTGTGTACTGAAGGAATTAGCCGCGCTCCTAAGCTTCTAATGTTGCTACTAGGCCTTGGCGGCATTTCAGACAACACTCCTACGACATTGTGTTTCGACAATAACTTTACTTTACTCAACGATTTTATTAATCGATTCATAGTATTTAGAAGAAGAAAGGAGCACATTGACAAAAAAATTCAAACAATTGACAAAAAATATTCAAAAATATCAACTGTATGCGACAATCAAACATCTTTATGAATTTTCAAAAATTATTTTTTTTAAAGGACCAGTCTACTAGGAAAATAAATCTATATAAAGTAATACAAGATTTTTCAAAAATGACCTAATTTTATGCGAGGAATCGATTGCGAGCATTTTCAACGCTTCCCTGACCCTGAATCAGGGAATAAGAGTGTGTGTATTGAAGCGAAAATCGAACATGTTTAAATTTTCTGTCTGAAAATGACTTTCTGGGGGTAAATTTATGCAGAGAATCGATTGCGCGCATTCTCGAAGTTTGAAAACGCTTCCCTGGTTCAGTGAATCGGGGTGTATATTGAAGCGATGACCAATTTTTACTATAATACATCAATTTTTCTTTGATTCAGGATTTGGGAAACGTTTTCAAACTTCGGGAATGCGATTCTCTGCATAAATTTACCCCCAGAAAGTCATTTTCAGACAGAAAATTTAAACATGTTCGATTTTCGCTTCAATACACACACTCTTATTCCCTGATTCAGGGTCAGGGAAGCGTTTCAAGCGTTGAAAATGCTCGCAATCAGTTCCCCGCATAAAATTAGCACTAATAGGGTCATTTTTGAAAAAATTTTCGGGTTGACAAAAAATTAAAAATCGCTCAAATTCAGGTTTTTTATACACCCTGTATATTCGGAAAAATGGAGCATTTTTCGTTTTTACGACAACCTCTGAATCGTTGTAGTTTTCGAGATAATTGCATTGAATTTTGAATTTAGATTCATGTTTTCGTTGTAATATACAAATCTTTTCAAAAATTTTCACAAAAATTGACTTTTTTGCTATAAAAAAAGGAATACTAAATTATTTTTAATCGCTAACAATTAATAATTTACAATAGTAAAGATATTTACATCAAAATTTGATGATTTTAGTGTAACAAATTCAAAAAAGTTTGTGTATTACAACGAAAACGTGAACCCAAATTTAAATTTTGAACGCAATTATCTCGAAAACTACAAAGATTCAGAGGTTGTCGTAAAAACGAAAAATGATCCATGTTTCATGATCTTTCCGAATATATTATTTTTATATGGGGGAGTTTCCCGAGTGGACGGGACCATTAATCGTTTTTGGTGGTAAAAAATCATCTCTTTAGAATTTCAAAAATTCAGAAAATCTGTAATTCAGACAAAAATTATAACTTTTTTGTTGGCCAAATTTTTTACTTCACTGATTAGGGTTACTGAAAAAACGATTTCTCCTATCTTATACATACATCTCTTATACACGTGAAGAAAGCATTAAAAATTCAGTACAATCTTTATACAGGGTGGCGCAAATGGCGTTTTTTTGATATTTTGGGACTCGAAAATTAATTTTTTTAAAAATGGCCCCCTAGAGGTAATTTTATACGGCAAATTGATTGCGTGCATTCCCGAACCCGGAAAATGCTTTCTTGATCCTGATTCAAGGAAAAATTGGATTTTTGAAGCGAAAATAGTCATTTTCCTCTTTTTTTTCTGCAAACCACTTTTCTAGGGGTAATTTTATGCGAGAAAGCGACTATACACGTTTTCAAAGTATAAAACGATTCCCTAATGCATAAAAATGATATTTCTCTTTCTCGCATAAATTACCCCTAGAAAGTGACTTCCAGAAAATGACCATTTTCGCTTCAAAATCCAATTTTTCCCTGAATCAGAATCAAGAAAAATTTTCCGGGTTCGGAAATGTGTGCAATCCGCATAAAATTACTCCTAGGGGTTCATTTTTAGAAAAATAAACTTTCGGATCCCAAAATGTCAAAAAAGCCTCTTTTTACTCCACCCTGTACTTTTGTGTCAATTTACAATCTGTGCTTTTCATATTTTATCACTAATTCAAAGCACATTCACATAGCTTTTTATATCACAAAATAAAAGAGCATTTTCCTACGTACTTAAATGTATAATTTTATTTAGATGCCATCATTATAAAAAAATTCATCGAACTTTCATTCGTGTTATTATGAAGAACTCTATATATTTTACACTATTTATCATAGTATCCATAAATGCTTTAACCGTAAAAAATCCTCCTTATGGCCAACTCAAAATTACAGGTACCTACTTTATTTCAAGACCATAAAGTCTGTTTCATGAAGAGGTTTCAAAAAGCGCCAAAAGCATAGCCTAGTGGAAGCATCACAGACTTTGAAAACCCGGATTCAATCCCGCTCGGAGCCAAATCTTTTTACATCGTCTTCAAACTTGAAACCTGTGATGCTATCCACTAAGCTATAACCCATTTCAATCCACAATTCCATAATTAATTCCCTGACCCTTGTAAAGAGTGATCCCATCCGATCTGGCAAGTTAAGCAACTTGGGCGCTAGGACCCAATTCTTTTTGCAGTATCCAAAAACGAATAAAAAATTTTGCCTAGGCGTAATTTTATGCGAGGAATCGATTGCGCTCATTCTCGAAGCGTAAAAACGCTTCCCTGGCCCTGATTCAGGGATGGAGTGAGTATATTGAAACGAAAATGAACTAAAATTCGAATTTTCATCGGAAAACCGGCTGTCTAGGAGTTTCCTATGCAGTGAAAATTTGAATTTTTCATTTTCGCTTCAATATACCCACTCCGTTCCTGAATCAGGGTCAGGGAAGCGGTTTTACGCTTCGAGAATGCGCGCAATCGATTAGATCTAATTATTGGCACGAAAATCTGTTCTTTAAAATTGTTAGAGCGTGTACCGCCCCTCTTGGTATGCTATTTTTGGCGTTTTCGCCGAAACAGAAGTAACTTCCAAAATTTAAAATTTTTCTATTCGAGTTCCTCATGTCGAAAAATCACTGAATATAAAAATTCAAACAATTTGAAAAAAATGTCACTTAGACTAACAAAATTTTTAGGAACCCACTTAACAAAACAGGACGGGACTCCAGTTCAACTCCGTGGAATGTCCTTGTTTTGGAGTCAATATACAAACCCCTGGTCATTAAATTACGGATCTGAATTTTACAAAAATGTCACTGTTGCTCAGCTAAAGTGTTATTGGAACGCAAATATTGTTAGGGCAGCAATGGGTGTCGATTTCGGAGGATATTTACAAAATCCAGAAACGGAATACGCGGTATATTTTTTAGTTTACACAAACGAAACTATTTTCAAGTCTATAGAAAGTAAAAACAGTCGTCGAAGCTGCTATCCAAAACGGGCTTTACGTCATTGTCGACTGGCATGATGAACACGCCCAATATCCCGACCATGAAAACGCTTCACTCCAATTCTTCACCAACATTTCTAAAACTTATGGCAGTTACCCTCATCTCATTTATGAAACTTTCAACGAGCCTGTAAATGCCACTTGGGCAGACATCAAAGCCTATCACATAAAAGTCATCAATGCCATAAGAGCAAATGATCCAGATAATGTGATTGTTGCGGGCACGCCGAATTGGTCCTCGGATGTGGATGTAGCAGCAAAGGATCCGATTAATGGGACGAACATTGCGTATACTTTCCATTTTTATGCAGGTTTAACTTTGTTTACTTTGGTTTAGCTTACAAGGAGCACTCTCAACTTGCCATCCTCAGATTTTGCCGAAACCTGGCTCAAACTCATACGCGACTTGATTATAAAATTTTTGGAATTACGTCCCTATAGGCCTTCCTCATCGAAATATATGCGTTTAAAGTTCGCAGAATATACGAAACTTGAAATGATTGCTAATTTTGCCTGAATCAATAAAAGTCTGTTTATTGAAACGAAAATATCGGACATTAGAAAATTCAAAATTTATCGACTCGTTTGGGACGAGTGATAGCTCATTGAATTCCCGAGATCATAAGGAATCCAATGAGCTATCGCTCGTCCCAAACGGGACGGTAAATTTTGAATTGTCTAATGTCCGATATTTTCGTTTCAATAAACGGACTTTTATTGATTAGGCAAAATTAATAAGAAATTCAACTTTCTGTATATTCTGCAAATTTTAAACGCTCACATCTCGATGAAGTAGGTCTATGGGGATGAAATTCCAAAAAACTTGTAACCAAGTCGGGTATGAGGAATCTTTTGTGCCCGGTTTCGGCAAAATCTGAAGATGAGAAGTTGAGAAAAAATCGCATTTTTGCGACTTTTCACTCCAATACACAATACGCCTTCCCTGAATCAAGGAAGCGTTTTTTTTGTTTCGAAAGTGTCAAATTCGAATTCTCCCCATCTTTTTACCCCTAGAGGGGTCATTTTTAGGAAAATTTTTTGGGTCCTCTCTTATTGTGTAGTAGCTCCAAACTTTTATCCACACTATTTAGGAAGCCATGGCCAACCCTTTAGAGACAAAGTCACGGCCGCTATAAACATGGGCTTGCCAATTTTTGTCACCGAATATGGTGTTGTCCCGTCTTCTGGAAATGGCCCAGTAAATGAAACTTCTTCAGAAACTTGGTGGAATTTCTGTGGTATGCTGACAATTATAGTCCTTTTCACGAGAGTGCGCGAAAAATGTTGACGCTCTATGGTGCAGTAAATAGAGAAGCCGCTGGCCCGTTCTGACAAATTAAGCAACGTTGGGGTTCGATCCCGCTAGAGTAAAATTTTTGATTTTCAAAAAAATTTTATTATAAACTTTGGTGCAAAATTTTTTTTTGAAAATCAAAAATTTCACCTTGTGGGATGGAGCCAGCGGGCCCAACGTTACTTAACTTGCTAGATCGGATGGCCGGCTTCCTTATCCACTTCACCACCGAAAAACTTTTTTTCCAACTTTTTTCGAGCACCCTCGTGAAAAGGACTATAACTTGCCCTTTTTAAATATCTTTTTTAGACAAAAATCTACTCTCTTATGTAAACTGGGGAATTTATAACAAAAACGAAACTGCCGCTGCTTTAATCCCCAATACAACTGCCGACCAAGTCGGCGATAAAAGCAAATGGACATACGGCGGAACGTTTGTAAATAAAATGTTGTGGAGTAAAGATCAGGGGCTAGTTTGTACGGCTGGCTAAAATGGCTTAAAGGTGGGACACCATCAATTAAACAATTGAATCTCCGCCAGAAGAGGATTTCGTTTCAATGCACAGACTTTTGACGAAAAATTCTATTTTTGCATTGATTTTTTAAAATTTCATAAAATGAACATTGTAGCAATTTTTTATTACTCTATGAAACGAATAAAATGACATCAAAATTATCCAATTTGAAAATTGGGTTATTGAAACGAAAACCCTGATTCATGCTTTGGTTTCAATAGCCCAAAACATTGTTCAATTTCGGTATCGTTTTATTCGTCCCATAGGGTTATAAAAAATTGCTACAATGTTATTAATGTTATGAAAAATTTAAAAAATCGATGCAAAAATAGAATTCTCCGTCAAAAGTCTGTGTATTGAAACGAAATTCTGCTCTGGGGAGAGGGTTCAAATTTTTGGTACTAGTGAACATTAGGTGCACTTAGTATGAATTTTTTTTTAATTTTAACTTTTTCTTTGAAAATGACCTCCCCAGGGGTAAATTTATGCGAGAAATCGATTGCGCACATTCCCGAACCTTGAAAATGCTTCCCTGACCCCGATTCAGGATATTGAAGCAAAAATGGAAAGAGTTCGAATTTTGACCATTTTCGCTTCAATACAATATCCTGAATCGGGGTCAGGGAAGCATTTTCAAGGTTCGGGAATGTGCGCAATCGATTTCCCCATAAAGTTACCCCCTAGAGAGGCCATTTCCAACGAAAAAAAGTTTAAAATTTTTTTGAAAAAAATTCACTTTAAGTGCGACACCTAATGTTCACTAGTACCAAATTTTTTATTTTAATGGCGTCCCACATTTAAACATATAACTTTTTATTTATATTTTCTATTTACAATAAAAATTTGATTTGTCAAAATATATTATGCCTATATATAAATAAGTGTTTCATTTTTCTTTAAATTTTTTCAAGTTTTGTACTTAGTGGAATTTTTATGGTATAATGACGAGACAATGAACTTTCCTCAGCGAGCCTTTTTTGTTCTGATTTGCTCATAAATAGCTTTTCGATTTCTTCAATTTCGAGTCCTAAATAATTTTCTAGCTTATAGTAATAAAGAAAATCTAAGGATCCCTTTTTTCTCACACATATTTTTTTCTCACGTCAAGATGCCGTCATGACGCCGTCGTGACATCGTGACGCTGTCATGATGTCACGATGCCGTTATGACGCCGCGACACTGTTATGACGTCGCGACGCTGTTATGATATCGCGACACCATTGTGATTCACGATGGCGTTATGACGCCATCGTGACGTCTCGGTGCCGTCACGACACTGCGATGCCATCATGAAGCCGCGACGCCGCCGTGACGCCGTATGACATCGCGGCGCTGATAGGCGTCGCGACGTCGTGACGGTATCGCGGCGTGAGAAAAAAATATGTGAGAAAAAATTTATGCCAAAATCTAATACCGCTTGTTTCAGGCACAAAGAAGAGATATAGGATCAAGGCAATTAAAGTTATACCAGCATATAAGAAAAATGAACCTAAATTTAGAGCTCGATATGAGGAAAAAAATTTAAAAATGATTACCATATTTAGTGATAACCTCATTAAGACTCAAAAATGTTAAAGTAATAACCAAATTGGCAATCCAATGACAAAACGTCGCAATTGAGACACAAGTGCCACTAGCCCACATGGGATAAAATTCGGAATTTAGCACCCAAGGAAGTGGTGCATAGCC
>OZJO01021457.1:0-13283 GCA_900406225.1 Acrobeloides nanus
CTTCGTCCCCCCCCCCCAAATTTTGGGGGCCGAAGTGCATAAGTTCAAAAAATCATTGTATGAGTTCATATACAGGGGGCGGAAAAGTCCTGGCAAAGGATGTACGAAGTCCTGACATGGGATGCAAAAAGTCTTGTCTATGTGTGCAAAAAGTTCTGGCATAGAATGCAATAAGTCCTGGCATAGGATTAATTTTAGTTTTAATGGATTTACAACAATCTTTATCATGAAGTTGCAGATTTTTTATTGGAAACTTTTCAGGACGTCAAAAAATCTGCAACTGCGTGATTGTTGTAAATCCATTAAAACTCAAATTAATCCTATGCCAGGACTTTTTGCACACATGGACAAGACTTTTTGCATCCCATGTCAGGATCTCGTACATCCTTTACCAGGACTTCTCCGCCCCCTCCCGTACACGAAAATAATTATTTCTCTTTCATAGCTTATGCCTTAAAATAGGCCCAAGATCTCCGAAAATGGTTTAGTCCTCGTCGAGTTATAGCCAAAAAATGGGTGTCGGTTTATCGAGCGCCGACTGTATTTTGGTATCGGTAATTTTTCGAATCCGTTAAAAACTTTATCTTTGGGTCCAGAACAGGGGTGAACCGGATGAGCAAGTTCCCCTGGGGCCTGTTGCTTAGCTCCGGAACCGGAAGTAAAAACTTTCGGTTCCAATTTAGTGCAAATGTTCCAAATCGGAACTGAAAGTTTTTACTTCCGATCTCCGGTTCCGGGATCCGACTTCGGGTTCCGAAACTAAGCAACTGGCCCTTGGTTGCCGCCACTTATCATTGACTAAACTCGACAAAAAAAATTTGTATTTTCTTCTGGAGATTACCCATTTAGGGGTAATTTTATGCGAAAAATCGATTGCGCGCACTCCTGCAATTTGAAAACCGCAGAAAAATGGTGAAAATTCGATTTTTTGAAGAAATGTTAGCGACCACGCAGGGATGCATGGGGGATATTTGTTCATTTCTTGAGAAAATCGAATTTTCACCATTTTTCTGCGCTTTTCAGATTGCAGGAGTGCACGCAATCGATTTTTCGCATAAAATTACCCCTAAATAGGTAATTTCCGGAAGAAAATACAAAAAATTTTTTGCCGAGTTTAATCAACGTGAAGTGACGGCAACCAGGTGAACGCTACCCCGAAATTTATTATCGCAGTTCCATATTAAAAATAAAAACATCTCATTTTCAATCTACCTAGTACACCAAACGGCCTATTTAATTTAATATAGGCACCAAATCTCACAATTAAATGCAATAGTGACTTTTCATATTAAATTCCGAGTGTAATTGATTACGAGCATAAAGCTACATAAAAACATCGAGCCAGAAAATAATCGAAGAAATTTTCAGCCTTTTTTGTTAAACGGTTGGATGACTATTATTGTTGTCATAGAAACATAGTAGTAGCTGTTCATTTTAACAGAAACAATTAATATAGAACAAGCTCACAAACTTGACAATAAAACAAATACAGGGGAAAACGAAGCATAGACTCAAATGAAACGATATAATGGAAAAAATCCCAATAAAAGTTTTTTCCTATGGGAAAATATATATTTTTTATAAATTTTTCCCATGGGAAACAATTTTCCCATAGGAAAATTTTTATTGATTTTTTCCATTACGTCGTTTCATTCGTATCTCGTTTCAAACCTTTCGTTTCATTCGAGTCTATGACGAAAACGATACCCGACGATATAATAAAGCAAATAGACAAAACTTTATTGGAAAAAAACTATTACACAAGAATAATAATTAACATTTAACATTCCTATATTCAATTCATAATATACAGAACATAAAATAGTCTAGGATAGTCATCGATTTATTATTACAAACAGGTAGGCTTAATTNTCGTTTCATTCGAGTCTATGACGAAAACGATACCCGACGATATAATAAAGCAAATAGACAAAACTTTATTGGAAAAAAACTATTACACAAGAATAATAATTAACATTCCTATATTCAATTCATAATATACAGAACATAAAATAGTCTAGGATAGTCATCGATTTATTATTACAAACAGGTAAGCTTAATTGAGTGCGGTGTTCGGTCTCGGTGGCAAATCAGTAGTTGTTTCTCGTGGAGGAATTTTGTCGAGTAATTTCTTTGCAGCGTCTAATTTAAATTGAATCAACCGAATAGATGCATCTGGCACGGACTTGCAGCAATTCAAATTTTCGATGATCTTTTTGATTCGGCATACAGCTTCGGCTTCAAATTCTTTGGAATTGGAATCTATAAAATGATAAGGTGAACGAAATTAAAATTTTTGAGCGGACCTTATATTGGGTTTGATAGTTTCTTGTTTAAAAAAATTCAATTTTTGAGTAACCGGTTTTTCAAAATTGCGTTAAAGCTAAAAATGCTAAAAAAAGTCACGAGTTTTGGCAAAAATGTTGTATTTTGAAGAAATGGAAAATTCTTGATTTAAAAAATGGTAAATTTTGGTGAAAAATCATAATGGGGGAACATTTATGAAAAAAATTTTCAATTATTTTGGGTAAAAACATAGGGGGGACATTAGTAGAAAAATTTTCATTTTTTGATTTCGGGGAGGGGCATGGCCCTTAGCGTCGCCTATGGTCGACTGTACTTCCATGATAACTTACTTTTAATGTACGTAATCAGCTTAGCGGATAATCGGAAAACGACATAAACCAAATGCTGATCGATTTCACTTCCTGAGTCATTACCATGAGCTTTAATATATGCTATTATCTTGACTGTGGCATCGAATACACTCAGCTATAAAAATGTATTGTCTTACAGGGTGTTCCAAAAAACCTCCACTTGATCATTTTTGGCGAAAATTTTTCAAAAAATTTTTTTCTTCCAAAATGACTCATTAGGGGCATTTTTATGCGAGAAATCGATTGCGCGCATCAAAAAATCTTTGAAAACGCCTCCTAGATCATGAAATATCCAATTTTCAAGTAGGAATTCCTACCGAAAATAAAAAAATACCCTTAATTAGTCATTTTGAAGAAAAATTTTCACCAAAAATTACCAGGCAGCAGTTTTTTTTTGGAAAACCCTGTAAATAAAACCTAGATTTACCAGGGCACGGGCACGCATCTTAATAGACTTGGAGTATCTTGGATAATCATATATAATGTCTTTCTCCCAATCACTGATATACTGCAAGACTCCTTCTTGAAAATGTTTCTTCACCTAAAAGCTTCCAAATTTATTTAATAAGGACAAAGTGCTTTTTTTACAAGTAAAAAACCAATACCTGGTTAAACCTCTCATCCTTAAGCGGAAAGTTGCGTTCTATTGAAAGTCTTCCAAGAATGAAGTAGAATGCGGAAATTTGATTTTCAAAATTCTGTCTAGAACACTCACGGACCGGAGTTCTCTACAAAATATACAGGGTGTGATCCAGATGAATATAAAATGAAAAAATTCGAAAAGATGGGGTTTTTACGCTTCAGAATGCGCGCAATCGATTTCTCGTATCAAATTACCCCCAATAGGGTCAATTTAAATTTTTTTCTCCCAAATGGCCGCAAAATGCACCCCCCCCCTTTAAGAACTTTTCAATATTCATCCGCTTTATAAAATCTTTGGCGACTACCGTTTTTTCGATGCGCTCTACAAAATGGAGTTGTTATTATTCTTGAAAAATTCCTTAAAGAAAAAATTCAGGTTTTCGCTTCAATACACAGACTTATTCAAAAATCACGAAAATATTTTTAAGATCAAGTTGGTCAAGTGATTAACAACTTGCAAAAAATCGTATATGAAAATCTTTTTCCAATGTAGAATTTCATTTGTATATTCATTTAGATCACCCTGTATGTCCACCAAGTGCATATTGAGAAAAAATTCATACCTGCTTTATGCTGCTAAGATACACATCGATTAAGTTACGAAAGGCCTTTGCATAATCAATCATCTAAGTAAAAATACAATGATAAAAGAAACCATTATAGTCGTATAAACCATAGATAACGTTAAAGAGCAATCCGGATAGAATTGCTCAAACGGTAAAAATCGATAAGTTTACCGAAAATTTCGGTAAACTTTACCGAGCTTCGATAAAGTTTATCGAAATTTTGATCAACTTTGTGCCAACTCGGTAAACTTGATCGATTTTTACAGTTTGATCAACACTAAATCCGAATGATCATGTGTCTATATGTTTTTTTATCCAATGAAACAGTACAAACCTCTGGCAAATAACTAGCCAGTAATGATTGTTCAGAGATAAAGAACTTTAATTGCACCAGATAGCTATGGAAATTGCTTGCAGAATTGGCCGAAATGAATATGTCGAAAGTCGCTTTACAAAATTCATTGGAATTGACATCGAGTGAAACGCAAAGCTCTGAGATCTTATTCAGGTTGTGAAAAGATTCTTCAATTTGCATCGCTCGTTTAAGAATATACTCGTACAGATGATCAGAATCTTCTAAAACAGGGAAGATATCAACAACGGTCATCAAGAAATACACCAACCTAATGGCTCAGACACAACACCTTGTGCAAGTTCGATCATTGTATGAAAGTGAATTTCTTGATCCGACTTAACAAACTCTAAAAATGTTGTATTAGGTCAGTGGATTAGCTGAGGGCGGGGCAACTTCTCCCCACAAAATGGAAAAAAATGAAAAATTTTCCTAATGATCCCCTTTATGTTTTGGCGTGCTAAAATCATAAGAGTCCTTTTTATGTCTTTTGATGGGAAACAAAAAATTCGGATTTCGGGGGGGGGGGGGGGGGGGGGGGGGACGGCCCCCTTGGGTACGGCCACTGTATATAAGTCATATATAAATATCACATTTAAAATTTATAAAAAAACTCACCATTTAGTACACTTGTGCGGCGAATAAAGTTTTGTCGAACCTCGTATATATTGCTGTGGCGAGTCTTTGCAAGTTTATCAAATGCATTCGTACTAAAATTTCACGATCAAATTTAAAAAGGAGAAGGTATACATATACTAGTGTCACATATGCATGAGGGTTTTAACAGGGATAGCGAGTCATACGTGAGCAAGGAAAAAAGCAAGAACCAGCGCCACAGGAGAAAATTTTTGTTAAAAGTGCTTGTTTTTAAGTAAAATTACGATTTTTAGTGAAAATTTGGCAAATTTGGGCTTTTTTTGGAAAAAAGATGACCTATTTTAGTAAAAAATTAAAAATTTTAGGGACCATTAGGATTATTAAAAATTATCAAAAATTTTGAGCAAAAACATAAGGGAAAACCAAGAGAAATTTTTTTAATTTTTCGGATTTCGGGAGAAGCTATAGCCCCCCTGACTACGCTATTGGTACACAAGTTGTGTGCGCAATAGTCCCCTACAACTCGTGAGAATTCAAATATATAAAATACTACTAGTCATTTAAAAACCTACATTCTATTAGCGATCATAGTTTGGCGACGTCCTTTGTTATCCAACTTCATCCAATCCAAATTCTCGCATCCAATTATATATCCGATGTGGTTTCCTTGTTCAAGTGGATTGCCAACACTTTGCTGATAGCAATCTTTCAGCTTATCACTTAGACTCATAAATACCTCGTAGTCTAATTCGGCATAACAATCTAACAATTGAAAATATAGTACAAATACAATATTAAAAACACAAAAATACAAAATTCCTTAGCCATTCGTACTTTGCAAAACATCAGTCAATCGAACTATACAAGAGCGGCCATTAGCCATCCCAGAGAGTACAAGTCTTAATTGAAACTTACAAAAAAATAAATAGCTAATGATAAAAAAGAATATATACCTGGGCTTCTTGTCCGAAATGCTTAAAAATATCGTGAAGAACTATGATCTCGGATTTAATCTTCATTGCGAGTTCCTTATCATCGTCTTTCAGTGGCAGGTCTTCCAATGTTTGCATAAAATTGAATGTTGGAAAAATTAAAGGGGAGGGCATTGAGGCGAGTTATTGCAAAAAATTTTTCGACAAACGTAAAAATTTTCGAAACAATGAAAAAATACTGCTTTCGAGGAAAAATCGAAAAAATTTTTGTGGGTGTTTTTTGACCTTGATTAAAATTTACTGTAAGTAAAAAAGGCTAAAAAACATCAAAAATTTTTTTTCGATTTTTCCTCAAAAACAGTATTTTTTCATCGTTTCGAACATTTTTTACGTTTGTAGAAAATTTTTTTGCAATAACTCGCCTCAATCGGCCTTCCCCCTTTAAATAAAAACAAAAAATACTTCTTGTCTTTCAGCAACGTCTTGCGCAAATCGTCGGTATCTTTCATACAAGCCTTGACTTGTTCGCATTCTTGTTTGAGTTCCATATTTTTCTATAAAAACTATTCAAATTAAATAAAATTCTATATAAAGAATTTCTCGCCAATAAATAAAAAATGAGTCAACCATGTTAAAAATTTAAAATCAAAAAAAAATTTCTGCGTAATTGTCCATCAGAGCCCTGAGTTAGAATCAGTGGCGGCGCTAGCCCCCAGGTATGGGGGCACTTTCCCAAAAAAGAGTTTTTTTGAGAAAAAATTGACAAAAACGTTAAAAAGAATAGGTAAATTTTGTTTTTAAAAATGATATTTTTGAAATATTTATTTACAAAAATGAAAAAATCACGAGGAGAGATACCCTTATGAAATTGTTGGTCGATTAAAACATAAAGAAGTCCATTAGGAAAAAATTTTCATTTCCAGGTTTAGGGGGGAGGGCAATTGCTCCCTTAATGCCGCCAATTGTTAGGCTCACAGGGCCACTAGGGGGTGTTCAAGTGAATGGAGTAGTTGAGGAGAGATACTATTCCGCATTTCGACAACCTAAGAAAATCTGAAACTGATTAGTTCCCTAGGAACTAGTCAATATTTTCCAGGTTTGGAGTGATTCGTCAGACTCCCCACTCCCATAATTCAACACTAAGAATACATACTAGTGTATACTTCCTGGGGATTAATTTACCCAAATAATTCAATACCTTGTTCTTCTTAAGCTTTTCCTTTAATGCATCATAATTCTTCTTAAATTGGTCGTTTTCTTGGCCAAGCTGGGAAATCAGTTCGTTGAATTCGGATTCCAATTCCGTTATTGCTTCTTTGTAAAGTTTTTCCTTCAAACTCGCGGAGATGGCTTCAATGTAAGTTAACTTTATCTTCTCATAGCTTGGAATATTTTCAGGTGAAGTTTCTGCTAAACAGACCCAGAGAAAATGTTTACCGCCATAAACAACATGATCGCCCTAAAATACACAAATTTTGGCACTGATTTTGAGACGCCATCCAATTTGCACCCAATATTAATGTCCATGTGAAATTCGCAACATGATCCGATCAGTGACGTAGCGGTCATAAGTTATAGCCTCAAAACATCCCCTACATGGGTATATATAGCTATAACCCTTAATTTTTTATAGGGCAATCAAAATCGAATTGAATCTTTTTCGTTGCTAGTTTACGAAAAGATTTTTTTGTCCTTACCAAAACCCTTGAAAATGTTTCGAGACATCTCAAAACCGTTTTTCGTTAGCTAGTTCTAAATTGAATAGGAGTAAGGCTATGCACTTTTGAGCTTCGCGATGTTTCTGCTCCCCTACCAAATTTTTTAAAGAATCTTTTGCGCGTAAAAATTGTTGGTTTTTTTGGCTTGTCACTTTTAGTGTTTTTCAGCATACAGGCAAGGGGTAAGGTCAAAAAAATTTTCAACCAAAAATTGAGCTCAAAATCATATATGAACTATCCGAATACGTATGTTTCAAATAAAAAAATTTTAAATGCAGACTTTGAAATCCTAGTTACATCATTGGCACGGATTTTTTGATGGCGCCGATTTTGATTATTTACTCTGTTTGTCGACTTCAAGAGACATGAAAGAGATTTTACAAACTCCACTTTTTTGTGCGACAATTATGCCGTTTTAAAAGACTCCCCTATTGATGTGTCTTGTTATTACAAGACTTGTTTTTGCTCTTAATTAGCCTAATTTAAGAAAGTTGGCTTACATGGGATAGTAGAATGAACTTCTCTTGATTCAATGCTGTGTTGATAAATAATTCATTTCCGTCGAGATTTTCAAGCAAAATTTGATCCTTTTCTCTGTGACAGGCAATCCTTATTCCTAGCTTTTGGTCATCTAAAATCGAAGTTTGGTGTCAGACTTTTCCTTCTCTATGAACACATGTGATACTAATGATATGCTACTAAAACATAAAACTTACTCTAGAGCCAGATTTTAAACAAGTATCGAAAAAATGTTTCAACAAAATTAACATACCATCCAAAAGAGACCAATGTTTCGGAATGCCACATTCCAAATTCACCCAAAACGTATTTGACGAGTCCGGCATCAGCTGTAATATACAAGGTCTAAAAAAATTTTTTCAATCAAACAATAAAAAAATATTTAAAAAACTCACGGAACAGGTCGATCTAATATTAAAATGTGCTTGTTCAACTCCATTTTCTTAAGACGATCCAATTCTGCACGCAAATTTTCATTTTCATCTTTCATATCTAAAAATTTTTTGCTTTAAAAAAGTATAAGGGATAATTTTTTCTCATAATTTAATTTTTTCTCACGTCACAATGCCGTCGTGACATCGCGATGCTTTCATGATGTCGCGACGCCGTCGTCACGTCGCAATGAAGCNTAATTTTTTCTCACGTCACAATGCCGTCGTGACATCGCGATGCTTTCATGATGTCGCGACGCCGTCGTCACGTCGCAATGAAGCCGCAGTACTGTCGTGACATCGCGACGCCGTAATGTTGCAACGCGGTCGTGATGCTGTCATGAAGCCGCAATGCCGTCATAATAGGTGTCGCGACGTCACGGCGGCGTTATGACGGCATCGCGACATGAGAAAAAATTATGTCAAAGGCATAATAAAACTAACCTTGAATAACTTGTACAATTGGGTCGATATTACATTGAACTCTTTGTTTGACAAGAGAGCATTGTGAAGCAAATTTCAATGTGCTCAGCGTATCCATATCATACTGAGCATCGGGCATAATCATTGCGAACAAAGTGGTAATGGAGTTCCCACCAAAGCATTCTTTCAGGAGACGAGTTAAAATGGAATCACGATGGTTCACAAATTGGCGTCCTTCAGCATACGATTCAATTACACGTCGCAAATTCAACAAAGATGTGTTGATAGCGATGGTTTCCTAATATAAAATGTTATATAAAACTGAGAAAAAATATATACATTAAAATGTTGCCCATTCGTGTATGCGAGACGTTCAGAACCAGCTAGATCAACAAAGTACACGTTAGAATCGGTGACAAATTTCTTTTCGACGCCTTTCGCTATCAATTCGCTATTTCGCCTAAAAATAACAAATATTGGGTGATATCACAATTTTTTTCGATGGAAACTGCAACAGCCGGTTATTTACCTAACGATCTAATATCTTCCAAAAGATTTTTAAAAAACCTACTTGACATTTATTTTGAAGATTGCATGACTGCGAGAAGAATGCTCATTGGCTAAAGTAGCTGCAGTTGCTCGTCTAGATAAGCCAATTTTTCGAATCAAAGCCAGGTCGTCACTACTTTTAACTTCTTGCACATTCAAATTATCTAGATAAACATTCGAATCGACTCCGCGTAAGCGTAAAGGTTGACGTTCTTCAGATAAAAGGTCATAAGCCTAAAAAAATAGAAGCGTAACATATGATGTGCAGTACTATAACCGTGGTTCAGGTGACTTTTGCTAGCAGAACTAAAACCTCGAAAAACGGTACCCATTCCCAGGGGTACTTTTTGTGGAACTTATGTACTTCGCCCCCTCCCCCCAATTTGGGGGGGGGGCTTAACTGCACTGATCAGTGCAGTATGGCCCCCCAAAATTCGCATAAATCAAGCATTTGGGGGGGGGCGAAGTGCATAAGTCCCCTTTTTGTTACCTCCTCTCGTTTCATAAACTTACTTTTTCGTTATAGATTTCGTAGAATGAAACTTGGATTAATACTTTATCAGGTTCATCATTTATTTCGAAAAAGAGATCATCGCAAAAGCGTGGCAAAATTCCAGGATCATCTCGTGTACCGACAATACTTTTAAAAAAGATATGAAAGGAGAATGAGCCAAAAAACTGTACTTTTGCGTTTTGCTAGAGAAAATTTTTTGAAAAAGCGTTTTCAAAGTTTTTCGGTGCAATCGATTTCTCGCATGAAAATACCCTTTATACAGGGATGCTAAGTGTCCTTATTAATTTATCCTTATTTTGAGAGGCCAAATCTTATTTTTTTAACAAATTTTATTAGAAAATCTTATTTTTTACGTATTTTTGTAAAAAAATGTCCTTATTTTGATTCTTTCTGACTTAGCATCCCTGCCTTTATAGGTGATTTTTAAAAATTCTTTTGAAAAATTTTCACCAAAAAACATAAAAGTACGGGTTTTTTTTGGCTCAGGCTGTGTTCAAGAATGTCAAAAAAATAAATAAATAATAGGAAAGATTTGATTTTTGTCAAAAATAGAATTTTTCTTATTTTTATTCATTTGAACGCAGCCCTGTTATTTATCAAATTTTCAACATTTCGTAGCTTATCAGCCAATGTATAACAAATTATATATTACATATATTTTTAAAGTTATAGCTCAAAAGCTAACTTGTAAGTTTTCCCACTACCAGTTTGTCCATATGCAAAGAAACAGATATTCATTCCTTCCAAACACTGGTTTACAGTACCCTTCACAATTTCTTCGTACATTCTTTGATTTGAAGCCTTTTCGTCGTATGTCGCATCAAAAGAAAATTCAGACTAGACAAATTTTATAAATGAAAAAAACCAAAAAAATACTTACAGTAGTACCAGAAATTGAAACCGAATCTTTTCCGTTGTTTTTCTTAATAATTATACGATGATCGAGATTATTCGTCGGACGCAAACGTAATACAGTCTAAAATTACACATAAGACTGATTATAGGTGCATAAGGAGAGAGGACAGTCCCCTTCCCCCAGAGATGCCAAGTCCGAAAGAATGGAAATAAGAACATTTTTGAAAATAAAAACATCGATTGAAAAATAGGTAAAAAATAAGGACTTAATAAAATCGTAAAAAATAAGATGTTTCCAACAAAAAATAAGATCTTATAGTAAAATTTGTTAAGCTAAGAATTGATCTCTCAAAATAAGGACAAATCTTATTAATAAAGACACTTGACAGTGGAGTACTAAAGGGTGAAGGCCTCTCGAAATCCGAAAATTTTTCCTAATGTTCCCTCCTTTATGTTTTGCCCAAAATTTTTGAAACAATTTAAATTACGAATACGCAGCTTTTAAAGTCCCTTTTTGTTAGCTCAATCCTACCTTCAATTTGTATAGCAGCTAAATTTTCTTTAAAAGACTTACGCGTATCTTAGTGACGGTCGGTTCTTCACTGTACTTTACAGAAATCATGCTGGCATTGTTGTTGATTGTACTTTGTTGGCAATTGTACTTTGCGAAGCAAGTTGTTCGACCTTTTCTCTTACTGCTACTTTGTGCAACCATTTATTTTTTCTATTATTAAATATTGTCTAAAAATACATGATTCTAATAATATTCAGAGGAAGTATAGTACTCTCGGTACGCCGCCGAGCCGTACAACGTTGGGCTCGGAGCGTCTAAGTTCGGTTTCCGAAGCTTTGAGCATGTGGAATCCCCTGGCCCCGGAGCGTTGGGCATGCGCAAAAAAGCCCCAGTAATTTGGGAATAACTCCTGTTGTGGGCTGCGCACCCCTCATATCTCCTGAAAATGAATAGGAAGAGTGACAGGAAAAATATTGAGTTATTCGAACAGTTCGCGGACATTACTTCTCATCTTTTTCTCCTTTCAGTTTTAAAATGCCCGCCTACAGTTCACTCGCAGGGCTTGCGAGTGACACGCGAGCAGACTCTTTCAGGACTAAAATTTACTCGCATGATGGTTTTTCAAAGGTTCCATATAGTGAAACTTTCGAAAAACCATCATGCGAGTAAATTTTAGCTCTGAAAGAGTCTACTCACGTGTCACTCGCAAGCGAGTGAACTGTAAGCGGGACAATGTAAAAAAGTGAGAAGTGAAGTCTAAGAGTAGCGTTAGGCGGGATTTATACTCTGCGGCATGCCGCCGCGTCTTAGTGCATTTTGAAGACGCAGCGGCAAGACGCGAATTCGCTTATACTTTGCCGCAGCGTCTTAGTATAAATAACGCCTTACGAAGTGACAATTTAAAATCGATCTTAAAATTATTCAGTTAGCCTTGTCTAAAAATTTTTCGTTCTATGATAAATTTGTGCTTAGAATACGATTTAAAAAAAATAGAAATAAGGGATCCAACGCTTCAGGAAAATCACAAGTTCATGGCTAAGTTAGCATTTTAAGAAATTTTCAATGAGCGCAATCGATTTCTCGCATAAAATTATTCCTAATAGATCACTTTTTGAAAAAATTTTTTCGTCAAAAAACGGCAAAATTCCGGTTTTTTAAAGTCCACCCGGGGGCCTGTTGCTGAACTCGGAAAATGGAAAACGGAAATTTTTTGGAAAATTTTGAATAACCTTTTATGGTTAGAATAAAAAAGGGGAAATTCTTTTTCTAATAACTATTTTGACACAAGCCCGTCATTTTNAAAAGAATTTCCCCTTTTTTATTCTAACCATAAAAGGTTATTCAAAATTTTCCAAAAAATTTCCGTTTTCCATTTTCCGAGTTCAGCAACAGGCCACTGTAGTTTGTAAATCGTTTTATTAAACATCATTTTATCGCGTTCAGAGCACTAGGACCAGAGTTGGAAGCGGAAATATTCCCGATTCCCGGCAATATTCCCACACATGTGCTTCAAATGGTTAAATAACGGCAAAAAGTTTGAAGCCAAAACTTTAAGTCCGAATGATTTTTTTCGCACGGAATTTTCGTACAGTTACAGGGGGGGGGGGCAAAAGTCTTGACATTTCAAAAACGTATTTTCTCGACAATTCTGGACAAGAAAACACCTTTTCAGCGTTTTTGACAATGTCACGACTTTTGCCCCCTTGTATTCTTTTGAACAAACACTTTTTGTACGGTACTTTTCGTACAAATATTTCGGAGCTAGGGGCGAATGTATACCCACAAAGACAAAGATTTTAAGGGACACCTGAAAAACACATATTAGGCATGAATTATCGTTTTTTATGCACAGTTTTGGTGGTATCTCGCATATTTTGGCTTAACCTTAAAGGGGGTGCCACGTCTGTTCGAAGCGAGAAAAAGTCTGAAGCCGGAAATTTTTTCTTCAAATTTCGTAAAAAAGACACATCTAAGGGGTAATTTTATGTGAGGAATTGATTGCGCGCATTCCCGA
>OZJO01021459.1:0-11844 GCA_900406225.1 Acrobeloides nanus
AATGCTGCCTCCGACATCGAGGCACCTTTTTAAGTTGTTCTCTAAGAAAAGATGTTTACAGGGTGTATCGAAAAAAATCGGAATTTGGGCGATTTTTTCATATTTTTTCGGCACAAAATTTTTTTGCAAAAATGACCCTATAGGGCTAATTTTATGCGAGGAATCGATTGCGTGCATGTACGAAGCTTGAAAACGCTTCCCTGATACGGAGACTACCATAAAACAGTAAATGCAGACATCTATGAAGCTTGGTTTGAGAAAAAACTTCTTCCAAACGCTGTGACCGCTTCAAAAGATAGGGATATCGTCATCGTATTAGATAATACTAGCTACCATTTCCGTCCTCACTTCAAGAAACTTTACAGTAAACCCACCAAGAAAGAAGACTATCGAAATTTATCTTCTTCGGTACTCAATTTCGCCCGACTGACAAAAACCTATAAAGGGTAAAAATAAACTCATTTGAACCATATGGACATTTTTGATTTTGGTTAGGTTCTTAAATTAAACAAGTTTTGTCCAGGATTTTGCACTACTCGTTCTCATACGAGCATTACAGTACAAATAAGATAAGCTAAAAAGGGCAGTATAACTTTTTCGTACAATTGTGGTTCGTACGAACTTTTCGTACGGTACTTTTCGTTGCCTGATTATCAATCCAATTCGTTTTGGTTTAAATTTTTTCGTATCAATAAACGGATTTTATTAATAATCAGGCAACGAAAAGTTCGTACGAAAAGTACCGTACGAAGAGTTCATACGAACCACAATTGTACGAAAAGTTATACTGCCCTAAAAAGCAGTCATTTGAAAAACTCTATTTCAGAAAGAATCGAAATTTTTACAAAGCCTCACATTTCCTATCTAAAAATGAGATTTGATCAAATTTCGATCAATACACACACCACGATTCCCTGAAAGAGGGAAGTGTTTTCGAGCGTCGAAAATGCGCGCAATCGATTTCTCGTATAACTTTACCCCCAGAAAGTCATTTTCAGGCAGAAAATCTAAAAATTTTCAATTTTCGCTTCAATACACACATCACGATTACCTGAATCAGGATCAGGGAAGCGTTTTCAAGCTTCGCAGAAATTTTTGGGTGAGATCGGAATCAAACGATTTTTTCGGTTTGGACCATCACTGCCTTAGACACGCTACTGATTCAATGGACTTTTTCCGATTTTCCTATGGCCTTTTTTGACCTCGAAATTTAGTTATTGAAACGAAAAGAAACTGTAATAGCAACGTTTGCTTCAACGATGGTGTATGTTTGGTAAATGACGACTCAAAAACATTTGAATGCATCTGCCGAGAAGAACCACAACAAAGATTCACGGGGACTCTGTGTGAAAACACCATTACGTGTGATTTAAAGTGCCAAAATGGAGGCAATTGTATTTTCGACAAAAATGGTTCACCTTCATGCAATTGTACCACAGGTAAAAAATACTTGTAGGGTTGTCGAGATCTCCAAAATCGAGACTCTCGAAATCGGAATCTCAATCTCGAAAATCTTGATTTCGTTCTTTAATCTCGGTTCAAAAATCGATCTCGACAACCCTACGGGGTGAGCCAAAAAAAACGCTAAAGTATAATTTTTGGCTCACCCTGTAATCATTTGTTACATGTAAATGACTCTATGTTAAAATTGCAAATATAGAATTCACTGGAGAATTTTGCACAGAAGCATCCCCAGCCGATTGCCAAATTACAGGTTGTCCGCCGAATGAAATGTAAATTTGAGTGTCGAAAATTGAAATTTGATGCCAATTTGTTTAGATGTATGGCAGACCAATCAAGTTCTAGATTTAGTTGTGACGTAGACTATTGTGCTACGCATAGTCCGTGTAAAAACAACTCTACCTGTCGTCCAACTAAAGTACGTTGCATACTTTTTTTAAATGTCAAAACTAATAGTAAAAAGTTAAATGAACACAAATTTTTGTCAAAAAATTTTTTTAATATGAATTAAAGGATCAGTCCACTTTTTGGGGAATGGATGCCATGTGATGGAGCAAAAAATTTGGTGCATGTTTTTCTTTTACGGCACTACGTGAAAATCTAACAGTAAAAAGTTATGAGCGAAACAAAAAATTTTTAAACGAGTTTGAACATTGAAACGAAGAGCCTACAACTGAAATTAATTTATGAATTTGCTTAAAATATAAAAAATTATTAGTGATATTTAAAATATAAAGACGGCATTTTTTATAGCTCAACAAGACGAACAAAATGACACAAAAATTATCCAATTTGACAATTGTTTTGGGTTATTGAAACGAAAACATGAATCAGAATTTTCGTTTCAATAACCCAAAATAATTTTCAAATTCGATCATTTTTGGTGTCATTTTGTTCGTCTCATTGAGCTATAAAAATTGCAAAATGTTCATTTTATGAAAATTAAAAAAATCGATGCAAAAATCAATTTTAAATTTTAAAAAAGTTTGTGTATTACAACGAAAACATGAAAAATTTCAAACGCAATTATCTCGAAAACTACAACGATTCAGAAAATGCCGTAAAAACAAAAAATGCTCCATTTTTCATGAACTTTTCGAATATCAACAAAAATTGGCAGCAACTTTTTTCCCACTGGGCCTTTAAAACTAGTTGAATGAGAACCATTTTAAAAAATTCAGGGTGGTTATCTGTGTGAGTGCTTACTTGGCTACACTGGACAAACTTGCGAAGACGACCTAAACGAATGCGAGTTCAGTCCGTGTAAAAATGATGGAACTTGCCAAAATACCCTTGGATCATACAAGTGTGAATGCAAGCCCGGATTTGGAGGTATCTAGGCGTAAAAAAATACACCAAATATTTCATCTTGTAGGAGAGCTTTGTACAGAAAAGATAGGCTTTTGTCTACCGAATCCTTGCGGAGACCATGGAACATGCCAAGATCTCGACGATTCGTATCGTTGCGAATGCCATACCGGCTATACGGGTCAACATTGCGAGGTATGCAATTTTTACGAAACTCCCCCAACTCTTTTTTGCATTCTAAAATCGGGATAAGGTTTACTATAAGGGGAGTTGTTATGGTCAAATGGATAGGATCCTCGATCAGGCATGTGTACTATAATGCATAATGGTAAGATGCCTAAGACCTAAGGTCTAAGCTTAAGCCTAAGCCTAAGCCTAGACCTAAGCCTAAGCCTAAGCCTAGGCCTAAGCCTAAGACCTAGACCTAAGGCCTGAGACCTAAGCCCATTATATATTTTGACCATTATACACTTTGATGCGCATCCCCCGATCCGTCATCTTGAACGGGGTTTTCAACCCTGGAATCAAACCCTCCCCGTTCAAGATGACTGATCCTGTTCCTATCCATTTGACCATGACGACTCACGTTATGGTAAACTTTTTCCCGATTTTCGAATATCATTGAAGGAGTTAAAAGAGAATCTTGTTTTAGACCGAAACACCTTGCACATGTGAGAATCCTTCTCACCAATGCACACTAGTAAATGGCCAACCTTCATGTCAATGTCCACCAGGCATGCAGGTAAGCAAATATTTTACTCAAAAAATTCTTTCCAATTTGTCTCATTTTAGGGTGAACATTGTGACGAACCGTTGGATATATGTGCCGAGAAAAATGAGTGCCAAAATGGCGGCCAGTGCATAGCCAACGGTAACAAAACATTTTGTATATGCCCGTCACGTTACTCAGGCCATTTTTGTGAGCACGAAATTGACGAAGATTGTTTAGTCGACGGGTAAGAAGTCTCATATTCATAGTAACGATAAAAATCTAGTAAAAAAAGTGAGAATAACGGGCAATGCCGACGTTTTTGATCAAAAATTCGATTTTAACAAATTTTGAGCAAAATTCGATTTTTGAGGAAAAAAAATTCGATTTTGAGAAAAAATATCATTTTTGAAAAAAATTCAATTTTTGAGCAAAAATTGTATTTTTTCCTGATTGTGTAGTATCTCCAAAATTTAGTAGAAAATGTGAGAACAATGGGCAATGCCGACATTCCTCATCGAGTGAAGCCTATTGTGAATGCCTGCCAAATTATTCTGGAAAGTGGTGTGAAGTTTCGAACTTCTTGAGTACCGTACACCCGGGCAACATTACCAGTAGAAGTTGTCCAACCGGCTTCATCGGTGAACAATGTGACTTGGAGTGCGACTGCCACCCAAATGAAATTTGTCGAGAATCAATTGAGAATCCAGGACGCGCGGAGTGTTTACGGGTATCGAATGGAACGGACGAGACTTCATCATCCTCCCCCTCCCCATCTACCCTAACGCATGTGGATATTAACACAACTTTTGAGACCCAGAAAACGACCTCAACCCAACCTGGTACCCCATTTAGCTCCATACGAACATCAGTGACAAAATTACCCATAACAAGCATGTCTACCAAATTCCCGTTTATTCCATCAATAGATTTTAAGGTTAGTTTGGAGTACAGGGTGAGCCAAAAAACCGTATTTTTGCATTTTTTGGCGAAAAATTTTCAAAAAATTGTTTCAAAAATAGCATGAAAATACCCCTTATAGGTGATTTTTGAAAAGGGAAGGCCTGTGTATTGAAGCGAAAAGTGGAAAAATGCGATTTTTGCAACTTTTCGCTTCAATACACAGGCCTTGTCATCCTTGAGAAAGCCTGTGTATTGAAGTGAAAAGTCACAAAATGCGATTTTTGCAACTTTTCGTTTCAATACACAGACCTTCTCAAGAATGGCTTCGATCACTCATTATTTAAAATTCTATATTCTATTGATGATCATAGCTTTCTATCTGTTCTGGATGGTTAATGAAAAAAACACTTCCTTGATTCAAGAAAGGCCTGTGTATTGAAGCGAAAAGTGGCAAAATGCGATTTTTGCAACTTTTCGCTTCAATATACAGGCCTTTCTTGAATCAGAGAAGCGTTTTTTCGCTTCGAAAATGTCAAATTCGACTTCCCGCATGTTTTTACCCCGCAGAGGGGTCATTTCCAGAAAAAATTTTTGAAAATTTTTTCGTGTGGGTGGCCCCCACCCTATTGTGTAGTAGCTCTCAATTATGCTTGGAATTTTACCCCTTTCTTCCCCCAAATTTATACAATTTCCTCAAAAATTTTGAAATTTTGATACCCCTAAATATCTAGCCACACTACGCCTTTACCTTGAAAGTTTTTGATCAAGTTTAGAACGTAACCAGCTGCGATGAATGCGTACATGCCCAAAAATGTTTAAAGTTAGATGGACGATGGCAATGCATCTGCCAACTTGAATATTCAGGCTCCGTCTGTGATCTCCCGATACAAGTATAACATATCATTATTGAACACCAACCTAAAAAAAATTTTTAGCCGTGCCAAAAGCTAAGATGCGCAAATGGTCAGGTATGTAGGCTACGAAGAACAAGAAAAGGCGATGTTCCATTCTGTGGATGCCCACCAGGACTTTCTGGCCTCGATTGCCAGACTCCCACTATTGCTACATTCAAGTCATCATCTATCTTCATACGCCAGACCTCACAAATGTTGCCAAAGTAAGCTGGCATGTGACTATTCAAAAAAAGAATTTTGCACAAAAATTGAATTTTTTTCTCAAAAATCAAATTTTTGTGACTACTTTTTATGTAACATTTTAGCCTCCGTTCTGGATCTCAAACATACTCGCTGGAACTATCTTTTCGCACAACCGTCGCGAATGTACATTTTGCAAGTGGAGAAACCATTCTTGGCCAACTTCAATTTTCCATCGGCTTAAGCCAAGGCCAATTAGCACTGAATTTGAGTTCGAACCGAATTTATGGAATCCTGGATTTGCCTTTAAATGACGCCGATTGGTATACGATTCGATTTGATGGTCATTCGAACGGTACCACCGTAGAAGTGATTGAAGCCACTTCTGGATATTTGCTAGCAAAGAGGATATTCCCACGCCAGCCATGGGGAATTTACACAACAAGAGTTGGAAAAAGAGACGGAGGAGGCTATATGGTCGGGTGTTTACGTGATGTTATTGTCAACCAACAGAATGTGGACCTATTTGACCCGGAGTAAATTTTTATTTTTACATGCAAGGGGGGTCAGAGATTGAGAGAAGTTGACTTGAAAAGTCGAAGGTTAAAGGCGACAAAGTGCGAAGATTCTCTCGTCCGACCCCGAAAAAATTCGATTTTTGAGCAAAAATTCGATTTTTGAGAAAAGAAACTCAATTTTTTCCCTCAAAAAAGATTTTTTTCTCAAAATCGAATTTTTGCTCAAAATTGAAAATTATTTAGATTAGTCGCCCGTAATTTGTATATATTCGAAAAGTTCATGAAAAATGGAGCACTTTTTGTTTTTACAGTAAATTCTGAATCGCTAATGGCATTGAGATAATTGCGTTTGAAATTGGTGACTCGTGACATTTGTTTATTATAACGAAAACCCTGATTCAGTGTTTTCGTTGTAATAAACAAATTTCAAAAATCGCCAACTTTAAACGCGATTATCTCAATGCCATTAGCGATTCAGAATTTACTGTAAAAACAAAAAATGCTCCATTTTTCATAAACTTTTCGAATATATACAAATTATGGCGACTTTGTTTTTGGGAAAAATCAGCCCTTATTGGTAAAGTGCACCCCCCCCCCCTCCCCCCGTGATGAAACGGAATTGAAATTCCGTTTCCGTATTCCCCATCATATTTAGGGCATAGACTCAAATGAAACGAAAGGTTTAAAACGATTTCATTTCCAGACGGCGTCGAAAACAGGTTTAAATTTGTCTGAGTATTGACACGAAAACCCTGAATTTGGTTTCGTTTCATTCATATTGTCCTATTCATGTCGTTTCATTTGAATTTGCTTGAATATTGACACGAAAATCCTGAATATGGTTTCGTTCCATTAGAGCCGATGCCATTTTTAGGGGTGGAATTTCGTTCCATATTCCGCATCTTTTTTGATTTCGTCCCATCACTACCCCTCCCCCCTCCAGCTATGCCCTTGGGGGGTAGTGCAAACTTTTCGAGAAATTTTACCACCCCATGTACACGTATGAATTCCGACTCATAAAACTTTTTTAAGAAGATCAATCGATGTGGTATCAGGCTGTGAAAGAAGAGAACAATGTGCCGCCGATACTTGCCAAAACTCGGCGAAATGCATCGACTTGTGGTCCGAATTTCGATGTGACTGTCTTCGGCCATTCCTAGCGCCGGATTGCCTCCATCAATTGCAAGAGGCCACATTTGGGCATGAAAATCAATCAACAATGGTGAAGTTTTCTGTGAGTAAAGAAGAAGCGTCGGTGGTGCGCCAATTCACCGACTTGAGTTTTCTTGTTCGAACCAACGCCGAAAATGGGCCGATTATGTATTTGGGCGAGAATGGCAATGATGATGTTGGGACGTTCTTGAGTGTAGAAGTTCTTAATGGTAAGCATTACCGTTCAAAAATTACCCTACTGCTCGGTAGGGATACTTTTTGAAATTCGCATATTTTTCCATTTTTAGGGGTAACTCCCCTAATTTTTACAAAATTAAAAAAATATCGCCACCGTGTTCCCCATAGTTGAAAACCCCCGAATTTTTGCTCAAAAATCAAATTTTGCTCAAAAATTGAATTTTTTTCAAAGAGACAGATTTTTTATATTGATGATTTAGGTAAATTGAAAGTCAATACACGTCTTGGTGGCAAAAATGTTATGTCCAAGGCTAGTGAAAACAAAATCAACGACAACACCCCTCATCTAGTCCAAATCATGCGCCAAAATAACGACATAAAAGTAGATTTTCGCTCTAAAAACTATTTTCAACCAGCTTTTTTTAGCTCTCTATTGATGGAAAACGTGAGTTTGTGCTCACCTTGAATTGGCCATTTGAACATCCCTTACTGATGGATTCAGTCGTCTTGGGTGATTCGGATTCAACACGCCCGGAAGCCTTTAGTAGTAAAACTAAATACCTCAAAGGCACTCTTCAAGATATCCGCTTGAATGGGCGCTCCATCATATTGGATGACAACCCACCAGATTTTGATTTGGAGAAGTTTGGCCAGAAGATTTCTAGCACCAATTTACTCCGAGTATGCATATTCAACTTGATTTCATGCCACTTTTCATGTCACATAGTGATTTTGACTATGTTCTATTTTGACCACACATGTACAATGGGTCTTTTAGGGTTTTCAAACGAAGACCCGGATTGTGCATAGCGCAAGGGATTGAGAGGAGGGGGTCGTGCATGACGCGCGGCCATGAACGACAAATTTCGCGAAGCGCGACCTTTTTTTAGTCGTGCAATGACGGGGTCGTACGTGCAATCGGATCGGATTTTCGAAGACCCACTTGTACACGTGTGATTTTGACTATGATTGATTTTGACCATAGTGATTTTGACTGTAATCATTTTGACGTGCCCTACGGCCATGCTTTTATAAGAAACATAAAACTTTTAGGGAACTGTTTCGGATAACATCTGCGCTTCGAGGCGATGCCAACATGGTGAATGCCGAAACACTTTTAACGATTATGAATGCTTGTGCGAAGTTGGCTGGATGGGAAGAGATTGTGATGAAAGAGACTACTGTTCAAATTCAACTTGCGAAGATGGTACCACTTGTAAAAATTCGCATAATGGATTTGTGTGTGTCGGCACGGCTACATTTGCACCCACCTCAACCATCAAGTACAACATTTTCCTCCCAGAAAGACCGTGGTTAACGCCTAAAGAAAGCAACTTTACTTTTGAAATTCGCACTCGATCTTCAAGAGGAAATGTCTTCAAGCTGGTAAGCACGTCCATCTTTCAGAATATTCATGTTAAAGAATATTTATGTTCAAAAATATTCATGTTCAGAATATTCATGTTCAGAATATTCATGTTACAAAATATTCATGTTATGAAATTTTAGCAAAGTTCTGTCGAATCCTTATGGCTGGAATTAGTTGATAGGAAGCTGATATTTGGATACAATAATGTGACATCTTCAATGGAAGACCCGCTAGCATTCAATCTGACAGATGGAAAATGGCATACCATCATGGTTTTTATGAACTCAAATTCGAAATTGTTTGCAACATTTGATAACTTTTCAACGGTTCCGCTATTGGCTCCATTTTCTTTCACTCGATTTTTGATGGATAAGAGCTCGAGGATTACATTGGGGAAAAGTTATAATGTAACAGGGTTTAAAGTAAGTGTATAACCTAAAATTCCAAAACTTCATTGAAAAAACGAGGAAAATTCATAAATTACCCCCTCCCCTAAAATGGAAGACAGTCTATAAATTATCCCCCCCCTAAAGTTTTTTCTGCCTACGGCACTTACCGTATCACCAACTTTCGCATGAGTGGTCAACAAGCTCTCAATTCAATTCCTACGAGGAGTTATGCCCAAAATACTAAACCGATGTCAAATCTTGACTGCGCTGACCGGCATATACTCGAATGAAACGATATAATGGAACAAAACTAAATTCAGGGTTTTCGTGTCAATATTCAAGCAAATTTAAATGAAACGATCGAATAAAACGATACGAATCGTTCAATTATGTCGTTTCATTCGTATCACTTTATTCGATCATTCAGGCAAATTCAAATGATATTTGAATTTGTCTGAATATTGACACGAAAATCCTGAACTTGGTTTTGTTCCATTATATCGCTTCAGCCGTATCGTTTCAGCCGTATCGTTTTATTCGATTATTCAGGCAAATTCAAATGATATTTGAATTTGTCTGAATATTGACACGAAAACCGTGAATTTGGTTTCGTTGATGGAGTGTTTCTATAGAAGCAAGTAGGCGATTGTGACTCGCTTCCATTTCTGAAACTAGTACAATTCTTTATCTAGGGATGTCTACGAGAAGTTAAACTAAACACATTACCCGAATTCTCATTTCTCCGCAAAGACAACTTTGGTGGACATCTTGAAGAAACCGTCCACTTCATTCCCGAATCTAGAGAACATATACGTGCTGATGGCTGTCACTCGACTGAAATTTGCGGTCGTGTAAATCCTTGTAAAAATGGCGCTCGATGTTTGGACCTATTTGAGCTGAGAAAGTGCGAATGTCAACCGGGTTTTGAAGGCGAATTCTGTGAAGTATGCAAGATTTTTGAGAAAAAATTTGATTTTAAGAAAAAATCAATTTTTGAATAAAATTTGATTTTTGAGAAAAAATTCAATTTTACTTTTAGATCAACATAAATGATTGCGACGGATTCACAGCCTGTCATCCAAATGGTGTCTGCCTAGATGGACTGAATGAACAAAGTTGTGTGTGCAAGCCCGGCTATTCTGGGTCTAGATGTGAGCAGATGGAAGATCAGTGTAGCCCAAATCCATGCCAAAATGGAGCCAACTGTAAGACTATTGATGGCGAATTTTCGTGTCAGTGTCCAGTTGGATTTTTTGGGCATCGTTGTCAACAAAGGGTATGAAACAAAATGTTGTTCGAATTTTCCATTTTTCAACATTCAATTTTAGCAAGATGTAGATTGTGCGGCAAAACCGTGTGAAAATGGAGCTACATGTACCGACTTGACACAGGTTTTGAAATTTTTTCTCAAATATTTGATATCCTTTATGTTGTTTTCGTTTCAATACACCAACTGCTCCCCCTGACTCAGGATTAAGGAAGCTTTTTCATGGTTTGGCAATCGACTTCTCGTATAGAAAAACTCCTGGGAGGATGTTTTTTTCTTGAAAATTCGACTTTTTTAAGTTTTCGTTTCAATACACAACCGTTTCCTTGAAGATCAGGGCAATATGAACAATTTGTTTGTTTCAGAATTCAATTCTTTGTTCATGTACGAATGGCTTTCGAGGTGTTTTATGTGACATCCCAGAGATTCAATGTCGAGAAATGCCATGTAGTAATGGTGGAGCTTGTTCGGCTGGACAAGATGGTAGCTTGGTTTGTCAATGCCCTCTCGGCTATGCCGGCAAGACATGTACGGAATTCGTGGACACGTGCACTTCCCAAAAACCGTGTGTACATGGCCGATGTTCAAACACGTGGAATGGATTTCTTTGTGAGTGCGACGAAGGCTGGCAAGGACCGAATTGTGATATCCCCGTGGACTTTTGCTTTGATTTTCCATGTGATAACAATGGTACATGCGTTGATTCGGGCTCCAGTTTTCGATGCGAATGTGCCAAATATTTCATGGGTATAACACTTATTATTGATAACAGATTTTTTTGGATTTTCAAGAACCAGTCTGGTCGGGAAAAAAAGCTGCCCTTGTTGTATATATTCAGAAGGTTCATGAAATTTGGAGTATTTTTTGTTTTTACGGCATGTTCTGGATCGTTGTAGTTCTCGAGATAATTGCGTGTGAAGTTGGTGATTTTTGAAATTTTGTGTATTACAACGAAAACATGAATGTAGTGAAAATTAATCCCTGAATCAATAAAAGTTATGTATTGACGCGAAATTTCAAAAAAATTTTTTTTGGTAAAATTGAAAAATATGCTAAAATTGAAAAATTCGTCAAAATTTAAAAAATTCGAAAAAAATTGAAAAATTTATAAAAAATCGAAAAATTCGACCAAAATTGAAAAATTGAATTTTTAAATTTTTTTCGAATTTTTTAAATTTTGACGAATTTTTCAATTTTTAGCATATTTTTCAATTTTACCAAAAAAATTTTTTTTGAATTTTCTATCAAAATTGAAAAATTCGTTAAAATTTGAAAAATTCGACCAAAATTGAAAAATTTGTCAAAAATCAAAAAATTCATCAAAAATCAAAAAATTCATCAAAAATCGAAAAATTCGACCAAAATTGACTTTCGTAAGTCGATGAAAAACGAAAAATTGTTTAAATTTTCGCTTAAATACACAACTTTTATTGATTCAGGGACGAATTTTCATTGCTTTCATGTTTTCGTTGTAAT
>OZJO01021460.1:0-19540 GCA_900406225.1 Acrobeloides nanus
ATGAGATCAATTATAGTCAAATGAATTTTGAGCCATAGGAAACCCGTTCGTGTGATTTCTTGCTAAAAATTTAAAAGTTGAATTTTCGTTTTAAATGACTAGTCCGAGTGGGAAAACTTGCCCTTTTTGCTGATATTCGAAAATTTCATGAAAAATGCAGCATTTTTTGTTTTTACGGCATGTCATGAATCGCTAACGGTTTCGAGAAAATCACTTATGAAGTTGGCGAAATTTTAAATCTGTGTATTACAACGAAAACATGTATGTGCATACACACATGTACAACGTGTCTTTTAGGGTCTTCGAACCATAGGTGTATAAGGGGGGGGGGTGGTCGTTCAGAGCAGTTGCGGTACGTTTTTCATTTTCCCCTTGCGGCATGCGGTACGTTTTCATTTTTCGGGCCTCATGCTGCTGTATCAAGGTGGGAGGCTCCCACCCCCTATTTTTCTATGCTTCGAACGAAGACCCGGGGTCGTGCATAGCGCAAGGGGTTGAAAGGAGGGGGTCGTGCATGACGCGGAACGACACATTTCGCGAAGCGCGACCTTTTTTTTAGTCGTGCAATGACGGGGTCGTGCAATCGGATCGGATTTTCGAAGACCCACTTGTACATGTGTGTGTGTGCATGTTTCTACTATAATTTTTAAAAGTTTATTGAAGCAAATTAATTTTGAATAATCGAATCAATAAACAACCTTTAATTGATGAAAGTTAAAAATTTTTGTAGAAACATGCACGTACATGTTTTCGTTGTAATACGCAGATTTCAAATTTGGAAAACTTCACACATGATTTTTTCTCGAAATCGTTAGCAATTCAGGGCATTCCGTGAAAACAAAAAATGCTCCATTTTTCATGAACTTTCCGAATATCAACAAAAAGCCAGCTTTTTTTCTCGCTCGGAATGGGTAAAAAGTTGCACTTTATGTTTTATGGAATGGGAAAAAAGTTGCACTTTATGTTTTATGGAATGGGAAAAAAGTTGCACTTTATTCGGAAAGTTCATAAAAAATGGAGTATTTTTTATGACGAATTTTTCAATTTTAGTCGAATTTTCGATTTTTCATGAATTTTTCAATTTTAGATGATTTTTTCAATTTTTGACGATTTTTTTCGATTTTTCAAATTTCTATTTTTTACTTTAGTTCGAACCGCATTTCTGCCGTCTCTCCATATTTTGAGCAAACGTATCAACGCAATTNATCCGGGCTCACATCCGACCAACCACTTTTACACCTACAGCTATACCCATTCGCCGTATCAATACAGTCAGCATTTGCATTGCATTGGTGGGTACCCAAGGCACATTCATTTTCCGCTAAAATTTCAATGTTTTTGTGTGTAAATCTCTCTTTTCCATTTTTATTTCGTATTTGTAATGCATTGTAGTTATAGGTTACCAAAGGGAGGGGGAGTCTCCCCCTAACCAATCCGGCAAAAAGGCGAAAAATAGAACCAACTCAGCATCGGAGCGGCCGAATTGGATCTTTTTTTGTCCCTTCTTATTTTGGAAAATTATCGAAAAAAACATAAGGAGGGACCAAGGCAAATTTTTGAAAATTTTAAGGACCCAACCCAGCACCAGTCCCCCTCCGCCCTGTTGTCCACCTATGGTACAGTGGTACAGTACCCCCAGATATAAATTAACAACATACAATTTTACTTTGAATGCATTAATTTTTATCATTTATTTTTTTATACCCCCTGAAAGACCATTCATCCACCCATCCTGAGGGCCGGTGTATCCCCCATACTAATAAACTATGATTGTAGTGTTTCATTTCGTATTGTAAGATGATGACCCTGGAAGTGTACGATTATGAAGTTTAGAGGAAAGTGTTCGCCTCTTAATCGATGACTCAATTTTCTTGTTCCGCCGACAAAGGCTCTTTTTAGACGGTCGGCTTACGTCTCAAATCCTTCACATAAATCGTTTCGCAATCGTGTATCTTTCTGTATCACTCAAAAGAATGTTGTTGGATCTACGAATGAAAGTGCAAAAAAACTAGCCATTACTTTTTACAGTTCTTTATTATTCCTTTCAAGATAATCCAGATGAATATAAACAAGGAAATAAAATTTGTTATCTCGGCATAGGAAAAAGATTTTCATATACGTTAGTAAGTATTCACCAGAAAGCGGGCATCAGTTGGAGGTCTCGGTAGCATAATGGTAGTGCACTTGGACGGTAGCCATGAGCCTGGTCCGGGTTCGAGTCCGAAAACTTTTGCCCAATTTCAAATTTCCTGGATTTCCACGTCTCGGCTGTTAATCCGAGCTCCGAAAACTTGCTATAAAAAACAATCGCATATGAAAATCTTTTTTTTATGCCGAGATACTTATTTTATTCCATTGTATATCTGGATCACCCTGTACTTCGAAGCAATAAAAAGTGTTCTTCATGAAAAAATGACCATTATAAAGAATAATGATGATCACTGGTTTTATGTTATTTCAAGAGGACAAAATAACATGGATCGTAAATGTGGGAGGAACAATATAATGAGTCTCATTTCTCAAGGTGACTCAAAGAAAGAAGCGACGAGGTGGAACGAGGCTTTCGTCGACCTTCAGGCTTTTTTCGCCAAGAACCCCGAGGTACAGGAAGGAAACACCGAAACGGGTTCATTTTTGTGGTGAAGAGCACGCGATGAGATTGATCGTTCCTCTCTCGTCAGGAAACCGCAATTTTCCCATCTAATTTGCATGAGTGTTCCGTGGCCATCAAAGGAGGAATCTGGTTGTTGAGTCACGGCGTACAAAAAAATCCGAAAAGATGAAAGCAGGAGTCAAAATTAAACAAATGTCGCCAATTGATTCAGCTCGCCGAGCGCTTCAAAACGAGTACCATATCATGAAGGTTTGTGGGTTTTACCCATGACCGAGTGGCTAAAGCGCTCTGCATTAACTCATAGGGCGCGGGTTCGATTCCACGCCCACAAGTCATTTTTTTATTTTGTTGTCAAAAGTCATAAGAATTTTTGCATATCCACATTTTTATGCGGGGAAAACGGTGGCGCTATTATTTTTCCGTAAAAACTTTTGGAAAAATTAGAAAAATCTCAAAAAAATTTTAAAATTTTTTTTGAAAAATAATAGCGCCATCGTGTTCCGCGCATAAAAATTTTATGACTTTTGACAACAAAATAAAAAACTGACTTTTGGGCGTGGGATCGAACCCGCACCCTATGTGTTAATTTAGAGCACTTTAGCACTCGACCATGGGTCAAACCCACAAAATGTGCGGAAGATCCTTGTGCGGTCAATTCCTTAAAAAACTGTGCGGTGCATTCGTTCCTATTGCCTTTCTATGAGGCCCAGAATTGTGAACCATCTTATGATGATTTGAAAATCGAAATGTGAAAAAATAGGTGAAATTTTCGGCAAGATTTCGTGTAATGATAAGTGACCAAGTTTTCACGTAGCAAAATCAAGATGAATGAAGTCATTTGGAAGACGAAAGGCGGCCAATATTTAATTGCGATACGAAAGAAAGCCGACTTGACTTGATTTTTTTGCTGTAGAAATTATCAGTATACTACAAAAAAGTTGGCCAATCAGTTAAAGATCTTTCACGATTTAGCAGTTATGGTGAACGCTAGCAGTCTTGAAACGAGTTTGAATGTGTCTGAACATTGAACATTGTATTACAACGAAAACATGAACGCAGTAAAAATTCGTCCCTGAATCAATAAAAGTTGTCTATTGGTGCGAAAATTAAAAAAAATATTTTTCATCGACTTACAAAAGCAACAAATTTTGAATTTTCGTGTCAATACACACAACTTTTATTGATTCAGGGACGAATTTTCACTGTGTTCATGTTTTCGTTGCAATACACATACGGCTCTTCGTTTCAATGTACAAACTCGTTCGAACAATTGTCTAAAATTTTACTTTTTTAAACAAATTCGTAAATTTTCGGATCTCTTAATCGAAGAGACTTCTTCTTTTTCTTCTTCCTCTGCCCTACCCAAAAATTCGAAATCCGTTGCTGTCAACTCCACTCAAACCGATCAATCAAGTTTGAAGGTTCTCAACGAGCGTGATCTGTCCTTCTTGAAGAGAAGCACGGGCGGAAATCGAGCATCGGATCCTCGATCCCACCGAAGAAAGACTTTTTCTTTTTGCTTTCTTTTCTCCGGAACGAACGAGATGACAGGACGTGCAGTCGTGTGAGTGGAAAGCAAGGATTGCAAATTTCGGGGGACTGTGGAGAAACCAAGGAATCGGATCGCCTCGGCTCCTGTGATGTAACCAGAAACATTGTGAGAAAAGATTCATGAGACACTAAGAGCTCACAGCGAGGTATGCGAGGAATCAACTCGAATCAAGGTGCAAAAGAGTCGGCATTATCCATAAACATGTTCCGACACTTGATTCATGATTTGATTGTTCCTTGAATGAAAGCGAAATCGCATAAAAGGTGGCGAAAGTGGGATAATCGACTTTGTATATCTATTAAGTGGACTTATTATTTACATCAGGATGGAGACTGATTATTGCCAATTTTTTAAAGGACTAGTCTAGCGGAAATCGAGCATCGGAAAGTTTTGAACAAACTTTTTTAACAGAAAGTTCAAATTGGGGCGATCAACTTTTGCGTTGGAAGTAAATTCCAAATCGTTAGCCCTTAAGAGATAAATACGAAACAAAATTGTATAAAAAATTTGAACGTTTTTGTGTATTGAAGCGAAAGGATTGACACCATTTGAATTTGATCTGTGTATTGAAACGAAAATTATGAAAAATCAATTTTTAAAAGCATTCGTCATTTTTATATAACTTGACGAGACGAATAAAATGATACGAAAATTATCCAATTTAAAAATTATTTTGGGTTATTGAAACGAAAACCCTGATTCATGTTTTCGTTTCAATAACCCAAAACATTTTTCAAATTTTGGTGTCATTTTGTTTGTCTCATTTCCAAAATTTTCGAGTATGGGTCATCTTTGTTTTGATTGAAATTATTCATTTCCTGTCCGATTTGTGTGTCCTTCTATAAAAAACGTCTACAAAAAAGACGATCAGAGACCATCAAAAACCCATGAAAAAGAAAGAGGTCGATCTGCTAAAAAAAGAACACAATCGGAAGGATGTACAAAAAGGTTTCGAAGGGAGTACAAGAAGGTTTTCGAGAAATGCAATCAAGCGAAAAAAATGCGTTTCTAATCTAATTCAAGGGAAAAATGAAGAGTGCGTTGTTCTAATTTCTTAAAAATATTTTTACTTAACCCACCTTTTTGACATTTTCGTCCCGGGAATTTTCGCGGGTCCGGTGAAACATCAACGAAGCCATCGGGGCATTTACATTGGAAATACCCAGGTTGTTCGCTAAAGCATTCCGCAACTTTATCGCAATCGTGCAATGTGTAGTCTTGACATGGGTCGGAGCCTGAAAGCGAAAATTGATTATGCTTTAAACAATTTATCTCAGAATCGGATCTAGCAGGATTATCTCAACTTGCGAAAAAATGCTTTTCACTTTTTCACACTTCCCTGTCGACGTTAATAGTTTCTCAGAAAGTACATTTAATGAGGAATGTGCTGCAAAAATTTTTTAAAAAGTTTGTTTTAAAAAATTAATTGAATTGTAAAAAACGAAAAATTTGTCCTTCATAGTTCAGTGGTAATGTGCTTGACTTTGATTTGAAAGGGCCGAGGGTTCGATTCCCCGATCGAAATAACTTTTTTTGGCTTTATTAAAATCAAATTAAAAAATTTTTTGCAGTATAATATTCCTTAAATGTACTTTCCGAAAAACTTAACGTCGGCAGGGTAGTGTGAAAATATTTTTGGCCTAAAAATTGGGACATTTGACAACAAAGTAACAAATTTCACTATAGTCTGTTACACGAGAAGATTGCGAAAAAGTCGTCGCCTCCATAGTACAGTGGATAAGAAAGTCGCCAATCCGATCTGGCAAGTTAAGCAACGTTGGGCCCTCGCAGGTTCAATCCCTTATCTAGCGACAACTATTTTTGCAATCTTTTCATGAAGACAGGCTATAGTGGAAGATTGCCAACGGACGATTTTATCCACCATAATCAGGATCTAGTTTCGGCACTACCAAAAAATTTTCGTTTTGGCGAAAATAAGGGGGACTATAAGGAAAAATTTTTTTTCATTTTTGGATTTCGTGGGGTCAATTGGCCCCTCTAATTCTCCTACTCCTAAAAACGAAATTTTACGTAGCCCCGAGGGGCCGCGTTCTGCCACGCTCGGATTCAAAAATTTCGTATGCTTTCCGGGTGAAAATAGAAACTTTTTAGATTTTCGCGCCAATACACCAACTCCATTCCCTGAATCAGGGTCAAAGAAGCGTTTTCATGCTTCGGGAATGCGCGCTAGAGGACCTCCAACTTCATGTCAACAGTGAAGAAATTATCGTACACCAATTTAAGCTGAATATGTTAGATTGATCTATAGTAAATGTCCCTGAATCAATAAAAGTTTGTTTATTGAAACGAAAATATCGGTTCAAATTTTACTGATCCATTTTGGACGAGCGATAACTCATTGAATTCCTAATGATCTCGAGAATTCAATGAGCTATCGCTCGTCCAAAATGTGTCGGTAAATTTTGAACCGATCATTTTCGTTTCAATAAACAGACTTTTATTGATTCAGGGTCATTTATTATAGAATCGATCTAAAACGATCAGTTTAGATTGATGTACGATAATCTCTTCACTTTTGATATGAAGTTGGGGGGTCCTCTAGCGCACAGTCATGAAAACGCTTTCTTGACCCTGATTCAGGGAATGGAGTTGGTGTATTGACGCGAAAATCGAAAAAGTTTCTATTTTCACCCGAAAAACCATAAGAAATTTGTGAATCCGAGCGTGGTAGAACTTGCAAGTTTTCTTGTTAGCCTTACCAGCTGCTGCGATAGCCTCTCTGACTAGAAGAAGTAAAAAACAGAATCCAAGCAGCTCAGCTCTAAACCGAGCCCTCTTGGTCATTGTTAGGCAGTGAATTTGGACCCCGAGACGGGTCTGCTAGCTTTTTTTACCTAAGACAAATTAATCAAATTTCAACGAAAAAAACGTAAAATATAACAAAACGTGGAAAAAAACGACAACTGATTAAATTAGATTACAAGAATGGACACGAGCTAATCTTGGACGAAAGTCGACATGAACTAATCTTGGATGGAAGTCCAAGATTAGCTCATGTCCAGGACTTCGCTCATGAAGTCCAAGATTAGCCCCAAAAACGTGAAATATAAAAGAAAGTAGAAAAAACTGATGATTAAATAGACAACTGATTAAATTAGATTACAAAAATCAACATGAGCTAATCTTAGACTGAAGTCACTTTTGTCAAAAATCGGCGATCAAGTCAGTCTTTTCTCTTCTTCGCCAGCGGCGGCTCTCCAAGATTTGACGGAATCCTCCACACACCAAATTGGGGGAAATTCTTAATTGAATGGGCGGGACCGGGTTTCGGACATGCACGCCGCCTACGTCTTCTTCTTACGAACGACGAACAAGGTCTTTTTTGGGGCGAAAGAATCCGCGCGGCAGCGTGTTCACCTCGGACGAAGGAGAAAAGTTGGGCGAGAGAAAAGGCACCAAATAGCACGGTGCACACATGCTATTTGCATGTAGCGCTACCGGAGAAAAAAATGCATGGGAGGGGGACACAAATGTGACGATCTCTGGCTGCCAACCGTTGCAGTCGTAAGTCATTATTGTTGTTGCTGCTGCTAATATTGGTTTAGAAACCGGTCAACAACGGATTCCGGTTATGGCCAGAGGGAAATATTAGGGAGTGGCCACAATCTGTTTTTTTCCACACACACACGCCGACTTATTTTTCCATTAGCACGAACATCACCGCTATCAATTCTCAAAGAACAGTGGTAGAAGAGACAACAGAACACACGTAAAAAACACATTGGAATCGAAAATGTACAATGATGGAATGTGTAATTGCAGACAGAAGGAGAAATTGCACAGAACGATTCTCAGAAAAGAGAAATCACAAAAATGGGGCTTGGCTTGTTCAAAAATTCTTCGGGGGACCCCAGGAGTTGGGTAATGGGGGTCTCTAGGGAGAACATTTTCATATTAACCATTGCTCGATGTGGGAACAAACAAACGGCAGCACGAACATTACCACTATCAATTCTCAATAAACAGTAGTAGAAGAGTGGAAGAAGGCAACAACAGAAGTACACGTATGGGTCGCCACAAGCTATCGTGTCCCCACAAGCAACGGCACAAGCTATCGTACGAAGTCATCGTACGAGTGTAAAACACACTCGTACGACGGACGAAATGGCCACAAGCTATCGTATGAATTTCGTATGATGCCATCGTACTGCGTCGTACAATTGTACGACAGCTTGTGGCGATTTCATCGTACCCTTACGTTAATTTTACGATCGTACGATAACTTGTGGGGCCGTCGTACTTTCATACGATAGCTTGTGCCGTGCTTGTGGTGACCCTAAAATGCACACTGGAATCGAGAACGATGGAGTGTGTAATTACAGAAAGGAGAAATTGCACAGAACGATTCTCAGAGAATCAAAAAGGGCTTGTTCAACAACAAAAAATTCTCCGGGGACCCATAAGACAGGTAATAATTGGCGGGTCTCTAGGGGGAACATCTTCTTGTCAACCATTCCGCGACATATGTGAGAACGAAGGAACGAACGGCAGCGTTATAAACACTACCTTTTTTTCGCTAATCGCTGCCATAATTAAGAGCTACGAGACGGAATTTTCAATTTACGACTTTTCATTCAAGTTTGTGTGCAACAATCAATTTGTGATTTTGAATGATAGGAATTGGGGAACTATTGCACAATAGGGAGGGGAGCACCCACGAATTTTGATCGGATATCCGACTATCTAGGGTTTTTCCGAATTTTTTTCATTTTCGCATCAATACACTACCCTGAATCAGGGTTAAGGAAGCGTTTTCACACTTAAGGAGTGCACTAAATTGCATCAAATTACCCCCTATCGGGCCACCCACATGAAAATTTTTTCGAATTTTTTTTGGAAATGATCCCTCTAGGAGTAAAAACATGCGGGAAATCCGAATTTGGAATTTTCGAAGCGAAAAAAAGCTTCCCTGATTCAGGGAAGGCGTATTGTGTATTGAAGCAAAAAGTCGCAAAAATGCGATTTTTGCCTAAAAACGAATTTTCGCGTCGATATACAGCTTTTTTTGAATCAGAGGAATTATCATAAATGTCAAATTCGGTTTCCCCGCAAATTTTTATCCCAAAAGGGGTAGTTTTTAAGCAAAAATCGTATTTTTGAGACTTTTCGCTTCAATACACAATACACCTTCCCTGAATCAGAGAAGCGTTTTTTCGCTTCGAAAATGCCAAATTCGAATTCTCTGTATGTTTTTACTCCTAGAGGAGTCATTTCCAGAAAAAATTTTTCGCCCTTTTAGTCAAGAATATGAGTTGATTAGTTATACCTTGAGACTTTTTGCATTTTCGCCCAGGATTCTCCGGATCCAGATCAATGTATCCAGGCAAACATTTGCATACGGTTCCACTAACAGTCTCGGTGCATCTTGAAAAATTGGAGTTGCACGAAGCCTCATCACAATCCGATATCACTAAAAAATAATTACAGGGTATATAAAAAATTGGAACTTGGGCAATTTTTCATGTTTTTTCGACCCGAAATTTTGTTTTCAAAAATGACCCTATTAGGGCTAATTTTATGTGAGAAATCGATTGCGCGCATTCCCCAAGCTTGAAAATGCTTCCCAGATCCTGATTCAGGGAAATGAGTGTTTTGTATTGAAGCGAAAATCGACAAATCTTGGGTTTCCTGCCTCAAAATCATCTTCCCGGGGGTAAATTTATGCGGGAAATCAGATGCGCGCATTCCCGATGCTTGAAAATGCTTCCCTGATTTAGGAAAATTAGTACATGTTCGATTTTCGCTTCAATACATGCACTAATTTCCTGAATCAGAGTCAGGGAAGCATTTTCAAGCTTCAGGAATGCGCGCAATCGATTTCCCACATAAAATTACCCCCCAGGAAGATGATTTTGAGGCAGAAAACCTAAATTTTTAATTTTCATTTCAATACACACACCCATTTCCTTGAATCAGAGTTAGACAAGCATTTTCAAGCTTCGGAAATGCGCGTAATCAATTTCCCGCATAAAATTATTTCTATATGTGTCATTTTTAGGATTTTTGAAAAAAATTTCGGGTCGAAAAAATGAAAAAATCTCCCCAAATTCCGTTTTTTTTGTACACCCTGTATATTAATGCATATTGCGGTTTCTGTGATATTTTTTTTGTTGTTCCTTTATCACTATAGTTCTAAAAACTGTCATTTCTTATACAACTGGGTGTTATATTGACAGTTTCGACTTCTAAACAAGAATGCAAAATGCGCATTTTTGTAACGCACCGCAGGTTGGAATTTATTTCTCGTTTTTATCCTTCTTTTAATTTACAATTTCGGTAAAACACAAACAAATATCTATCTTGATTTTTCATTCTACTATTCACACCCTTATTCGTATAAATCAACATATGGAAAAGAAGAAGAAAAAGGAAAGATGATTCATGGAAAAACACCATTAACTTTTTACCGCGGTTTTGGAAGAAGTATTTAAAATGATATCATGGGTGAATTTTGAAAAAACTTGCAGACGCCCTAATGAGAAAAGTATGATTAATTGGAAAATTTTGTTGTATCAAGTTTGCAATCGTATAAGAAAAAATTTTCAGGAGATGCTCAACTCTATTCCATGACGAGATTCAAAAAAGGATGGGCACACATTGTTCTTTTCTCTATGTCGAACGATAAAATGAAAAATTTTGATCATTTTTGGTGAAAAAAAAAAGAATTTTTTAATGAAAAAATTTGAAAAAAAAAGAAAATTTTAAATCCATTTTTCGTGAAAAAATGAAAATTTTGAATTTTCTTTTTATAACCATTGACTTATGCGTTTATTAAAAAATGTGGAGCTACTACACAATAAAGAGGGGGCCATCCACGTGAAAAAATTTTCTGGAAATGACCCTTCTATGGGTTAAACATGCGGGGAATCCGAATTTGACATTGATAAAATTCCCTCGGATTCAAGACAAGCTGTATATTGACGCGAAAATTCGAGAAAATAACATATTTTGGTCTAAAAACAACACTTTTTTCCCCGTACATTTTTACCTCAAAAGGGGTCGTTTTTAGGCAACAATCGCATTTTTCGACTGTTCGCTTCAATACATAATACGGCTTCCCTGAATCAGGGAAGCGTTTTTTCGCTTCGAAAATTTCAAATTCGGATTCCCCGCATATTTTTACCCCTAGAGGGGTCATTTCCAGAAAAAATTTTCGAAAACATTTCAGGCCCCCTAATAGCTCCAAAAGTTGTAAAAGTAAACCCCCTTAAAAAAATTACACGAAAAATTTTTGCCTAGCATTATTTTTCGACTCAAGTGGGATTCGAATCCGAGATCCCTAGGCTCGAATCTTGGAGCACTACCACTGGGCCAAGTTCACAATAAAATCGAGATTTTTAAATTTGCTTATAATTTCATATGAATTTGTTTCTTTTTATAAACAACAACTTTTTTTCAAAAGGCACAAAATTTTCATGTAATTTGCTTTTACAACTTTTTATGAATCGCTAAAATAAAAATTTCGACTCTGGTGGGATCGAACCCGCGCCAATAACATGAATGTCCAGTGTCCTAACCATTAGGCCATGCTCGCCCAGCTTTTTAGAATTTTTCCACAGACAGAGTTGAATAACCTCCATGGCTATAAAGTGCAAGCAAATCAAGTTTTCCAAATAAAAGTCTTTTTTCTACAAGCTTAATTCATAATTCTTGTTTGACCGTAATCCGAGAGAGTTGTAATTTCTTTTAAAAAAAGCCTTTCTTGTTTTTGAATGCTCTCGATCGGCTCTGTTCTAGTTCTTTCGATGATTGATAGTTGAGCCACCACTAACAACATTAGCGAAATCTCAAAAGAACGCGTTCCGTCCTGGTTTTTATGCTGTAGAATTGCGCAGTCGGCCGTGGGCATCATTTGCATCGCACATGAGCCGTTTGGATTTTTGATATCAACAATGAAATCGTCATACAGGGTGGTCCAACAGGTACTAAGGCGAACGAAATATCTCATCTTTTCATGATATCTCATCTTCCTGACAAGATTTTTCAACGCGGTTTTTTAGCAAAATCAATTCGACGTAAGTGGAAATCGAATCCATGATCTGTTGGGTCGAGGGCTAACACACTGCCATTGAGCCATAGCTGACATAATTTTTAATCCATTTAATTTTAACTTAAGTCTTGTATTTTTTCGATTTTTTCATTATTTTTAAAAATACACTTCTTGATAATTTAAAATTTAATGGATTAAAATTGTGTTAGCTATGGCTCAATAGCAGTGTGTTAGCCGTCGACCCAACAGGTCAATCCCACCTACGTCGGATTGATTTTGCTATAAAAAATCGCGTCGAAACATCTTGACGGAAGCTGAGATATTTTGAAAAATGTTCACCGTAGTACCTGTTGGACCACCGTGTATGTTCGGTTTTATCAAATGAAGTCAATGCACCGAAGGAAAAAAAACGACAAATTATGGACGCGTTTTTGCAAGCCTCGGTGCTGTTCTTTATAAATTATGAATTGCTATGTATAGCTGTGTAGTTAACAGCAAAAGTCGTTTATGCATTTACGCAAAGAATGCGAAAATTTATGACAGGAATTATACAACTCTTTTCACGTTTTCGAGCTTTACAAAAAGTGTCGCTCACGTAGCGCAGGAGCAAGTGGCGGAAAGATCTCCCCAAACATCGAGGGTTCGATCCCCCGCAGGATCGAAATTTTAATTTTAGCTAATCAAACAAAGTTGTGAAAGCAAACCCCCATAAAATTACATAAAAAATTTTTGCCTATCATTATTTTGTGATTTTGGCCTCTCTGGGATCTTCTACTGATAGTGTTAGTTCTTAGAGCTACTAAAATTAAAATTTCGACCATGTGGGGATCGAATTCTCGATGTTAGGAAGACGATCTTTCCGCCACTTGCTCCTGCGCTACATGGGTGACACAAGCTCGAAAACATGAAAAGGGTTGTATACTAGCTCGAAAAAGCATCATTTTGTCGACTAAAGGGTTGTAGAAAAAGTTCAAAAAATTGAATTCTGATTTGAGCAAATTGAATGCGAGAACTTTTGGTACTAGTTCGGACTAGCGGACCCAAAATGACAGGGTTCAAAAATCGGAAAACATTTTGAATCTCTTCCTCCTTGGAGAGACGCAATCAACAGATTCCAAAAACTGATACTTTTTTGAAGTAATTTTATGGAAAAATATCCTCTAAAGGCTTAGGCCTAGACTTAAGCCTAGGCTTAGGCTTAGACTTAAGCCTAAGCCTAAGATTAAGCCCAAGCCTAAGCCTTAAGCTTAGGCTTGGGCTTAATCTTAGGCTTAAGCCTAGGCCTAAGCCTTTAGAGGATATTTTTCCATAAAATTACTTCAAAAAAGTATTAGTTTTTGGAATTCTGTTGATTGCGTCTCCCCAGGGGAAGAGCTCCAAAAATTTTATTATTTTTTCTAAAAATGACCCCTATAGGGGTTTCCCTATGCGGAAAATCGAAATCCACTCATTCCCGATGCATGAAAATGCTCCCTTAACCTTGATTCAGGGTCGGTGTATTGAAGTGAAAATCAAAACTTTTAGTTTTTTATGTAACAAATGGACGTTTCTGGTGTTTTTCGAATTTTTATCCAGATTGTTCAAAATTTGCATAATTGTTTCCCGCCATACGACCACGCAAGGATGCATTCGAAAAGTAATAAAAATCCCTTATTCCCAGAAACGTCCATTTTTTACATAAAAAATTAAAAGTTTTGAGTTTCGTTTCAATATACCGCCCCTGAATCAAGGTCAAAGAAGCATTTTCACGCATCGGGAATACGCGCATTCGTTTCGCCGCATAGAAAAACCCCTATAGGGGTCATTTTTAGAAAAAAATATAAAAACTTTTTCCGGATTTTGAGCCCAGTCATTTTGGGTCGCTCATCCAAACTAGTATCGAATTAAAAAAAACGATTACATTGTGCACAAATTCGTCCAGGATTGCCAATCGGATCTCCAGAAACGTCTAAAAACCCAGGTGGGCATCTACACGAAAATCCATCGATTGTATCAGTGCAAATTGCTACCGGATCACAGTTGGCCATTCCTATTGCACATTCATTTATCACTGAAAAAACTTTTTTTTAAATTTTGATTTGCCTAGAAAAAGAGTTAAGAGGATTTTTTAAGTATTATGTAAGCCCAGAGTGGGGCAGACCTATCTGGTAGGAAACCAATTTAGACCAACATCGTCAATTAGATTTTTGGAGCTACTACACAATAGAGGGCACCCACGTGAAAAAATTCTTAAAAAGTTGGCGAAATTTGAAATCTGTGTATTACAACGAAAACATGTGCGTGCATGTTTCTACTATAATTTTTAACTTGCATCAATTAAAAGTTGTTTATTGAAGCGATTAATCAAATAAATTTGAATAATCGATTCAATAAACAACTTTTAATTGATACAAGTTGAAAGTTTCTGTAGAAACATGCACGTACACATGTTTTCGTTGTAATACATAGATTTCAAATTTCGCCAACTTCACGCTCGAGTATCTCGAAAGATAATTGCGTTTAAAGTTTTGATTATTGGAATAATGATTTATCAATCGTGTAAATAACAACTTTTAATGAATCAAGGTTTTCGTTGTAATTCTCAACTTTCAAATTTCGTCAATTTCACACTCGACTATCTCGAAACTGTTAGCGATTCAGGACATGCCATAAAAATAAAAAATGCTCCATTTTTCATGAACTTTCTGAATATCAACAAAAATGGTAAGTTTTTTCCGCTCGGACTGGAAAACGACAATAAAACTTGAAATAGGGGAGGAGAATCCCTCATTGAAAACGCTGTAGAATTTAGCTCTCATTCTCGGAAAGATCAAAAATCCGTTACATTTCCGACATTTTCTTCCAGGCCGTTTCGCTCCAAGATCAGAGATATCGGTAAACCCTTCTTGACAACGACAGGTAAACCCAATTGGCTTGTCAATACAGTAAGCGTTTTGATCACAGTCATTTTGTAGTGGAACTCGGCATTCGTTCACGACTAAATTTGGTTCACTCCAATCACTCTCAAATGATTACAGGGTGTTTCAGCATGTAGGAAACACCACTATTTTGATGACTTCTTGGCTTCCTTAAAAGATTTTTCGATGCGGTCTTTTTTAGGTTGCAGGAAAGAGAATTCTTAACAACTTCTAAAAGATTTCTTTAGGTTGCATTCAAGCATGTCAAAAAAGTCTAACTTTGCCTTATTTTCAATAAAATCGTGTTTATTGAAACGATTGGTCATGAAGCATAAAATCAGGCAACAAATTTTATGCTTCTCGACCAATAAAATCTTATGCTTCGTAATGAATCGTTTCAATAAACACGATTTTATTGAAAATCAGGCAAAGTTGCATTTTTTGACAACTTTTTTGACATGCCTGAACCGCCTGTAAGTGAAAATAGTATTCATTATAATATGCAAATTTTGATGAAGTCCTTTATAAGTTGTTCGAAATTCTCTTTCCTATCTCCTAAAAAAGACCTTATCGAAAAATCGTTTAAGCCAAGATACCATCGAAATAGTGGTGTTTCCTAACTGCTTTAACACCCTGTAGTATTTGCTTACGTCGGCGGCATTTGACTCCAGGCCGAACAGCCGGCGCCACTGACATATCAATGTAGCCTTCTTTACATAGACATTCATAGGAGACGTCGTTGTCCATGCAAATTGCATTCACGTCACAGTCGTTTAGCTTCGAATCCGCGCATTCATCGACTAGCACTAAACAACTTATTTTGTTTTTTAATAAAAGATTCTAGAGGAGGAATAATACATTTGTTGGGCTTTCAGCCAGTGCGGACCAGGGATGCGCCCATACATGGGCAAGCAGGGGGTACTGGGCCCCAAAATACGAATTGGTCCCAAAGGTTACTGTCGACCAAAAAAAACGTCGACAGGCGAAAAAGTCGAAATACGAATTCGTTCTCGATTTATGAATTCGTATACAAATTTTTGCAACAAATTCAGTATGGGCGGCTTCCTAAATACGAATTGGTCCATTAATTTTTCCCCATATACGACGAATTAGGGGGGTACAGTACCCCCCTTGCCCATGTATGCTACAACCTATTCTCGGTTATGGATATAAAATGTCGATCAGAAACCCATTCGACACCGATAATTTTTGCGTCTTGTGAGCGACATTTTTGAGCAATTTCTCTGATTAACCCTATCAAAGAATATATTTGACAAATTACTACATGGCTCAAAAGTAGTATAGGTTTCTCCCAAATTTAAGATTTTTAGCTTCTTAACAAAATAAAGTCCATAAAAACTAGTTTATAAATATACAAAGTTCTAAAAAGTTCATTAGAGGGGCGTAAAAAAATATTAAAAATGAACTAATTAAAAAAAACTAACAAGGAACACTCCCAACTTGCCACCCTCCGATTTTGCCGAAACCGGTCTCAAACGATTCCAAATAGTTTGATACTGGTGATAATTGTATGGCAATAAATTTTTCGAATTGTATGGCAATAAATTTTTTTCGATGTTATGCATAAAATGGAGATATCGTTTTATGCACAACACGGGTCATTGGACCTGTTCCGACGCAGCTATAGGGGGGGGATGTCAAAAAATCGACCATCATGCTTTTATCCCGACCTAAAATTTTTTCCTGACTATAAGAAATTTGAAAATTTATATTTTTAGGCGAAAATTGACTGAAATATCATTTGAAATATGTCATCATGTTTTCGCTTACCACTTCCCCTGTACCCCCTCTCCCAGTTATGTCAAAACCTCATCACGGAAATCGGAATTCTCCCTCCCTCTATTTTATGCATCGTGGTAATTCATTCAGCACCCCCATATCACAATAATACAAATTCATGCCATATCTAGGCTTATATAAATTTTAGGTACACCTCAACAGAACAGACCCAAAAGTAAAATAATTTTGTTATTTTCATTTTCATTATGAATTGATATTAAATGACTATTTGATTGTTTACACGTTTGTTCGGCGTTTGAAAAATTTAATCGATTTTTAAATTCATATATCTAAATTGTAACTCATGATACATTGAAAAGTAAACAAATGAACCTTGTAACAAAAATTAGTAGCTGAATAGTAAGTCCATCCATCTGGACATTTCGTATTGCATATCGATAGAGTTGGGCATGGAGTGCAACTATCTGGCATACATGTTGGGCATATGTTTGAACATTGATCTTGTTCAGAGTATGAGTTTATCAGTTTTGTCTGTCTATCTCCTTCAACAATATTAAGAAAGGGAGTATCTTTTATTTTATATTCTAATGTATTGTTTTGCCAGATTTGTGGTCTTGTTTTGCATACATATCCATTAGCAAATGAACAATTTTGAGTATACCACAATCCATCATCAAACTGTTGCATACCAAACTGTTGCATAACACAATATAAACCAGTACTTATATTATTCGAAGCAAAGTTTGTATAATTGACTGGCGTATTATCGGACCATTGGAAAGCGTTATTTTTCAAATCATAGTACAAGCCTATGAATATACCTACATTCTGAAGATCTAAAGACTTTTAAAATATTTTTAGTTTATTACAATAAATATTACTTGTTATAAAAAAATTGTCATCGCGGCTGTGAATAGAAGCTAAATGACCATTATATTGCTCGCAAACTGATTCACTCTCATTGTAGGAAGTAAAAGGACCATAACCGTTAAAAAATACCTAAAATGAATCAATTTTTCATAGATAATAATATAGGAAATGTGCATTTTTTAGAGCGAGTAATACAGGGTGGACCAAATTTTGCTTACGTTAAAAAATGATTATAACTTTTTTCAAATAAATCCGTTTTTGATAATTCTTTTTTTTATTTTTATCCAGGGACAATAGGAAATCGATTCATGTCAAAAAAATCGTAAAAAAATTTTCGAAAAAATTTTTTTTGTTTGGTCCCCCCTTAGGTTCTTATTTAATTTTAAAAGATATAGAAAATAGGCTACTTGGCTCATTTTTGCTCTCGCATTCCTATGCAGAAGGTTCAACTCCCTCCAGTATCAATTTGATTTTGCGCGATTATTTTTTGATAAAAATTGAGGACCAAGCGAAAAAAATTTTTTCGAAAATTTTTTTCGATTTTTTTTACATGAATCGCTTTCCTCTTGTCTCTGGATGAAAATAAAAAAAGAATTATCGAAAACGGATTTATTTGAAAAAAGTTATAATCATTTTTTAGCGTAAGCAAAATTTGGTCCACACTGTCCATTTAAAGAAAAATTCTTTATCTTATAACAAAATCCAGTATTTGAGTTATATGTCCAACTATCAGGGCATGAAATTTCACAATGTGATGGACATGGTGGACATGTTGTTTGAGGACATGGTGGACAAGTAGTCTGGCAATTGGTTTGAGAAAGCTCACATATATATGGAATAATGTTATAACAGTTTTTGCTAAACCAAAGACCATCCGAAAGATTTATTGTCATACAATTATCACCAGTATCATTGTCTGGGTTTCCTAAAAAGATTATTTGTTTACACAATTTTAATAATACCTTTAGCCCAATTTGTATAAGAAAAAGGTTGTCCATCTGTCCATATCCAACTCCCGTTAAGGGCATTAATTCCACCTATCCAGGCATATGTAACGTTCGATCCAAGCAAGTTTGTGGCGTTTGCTAAATAAATTGATTTTAATACATCATAAGATGAGTTTCTGGCAACGCAAAGTAAGCAAATTGACTTTCAAAAGTAAGCATTTTGGGCTTAAGCCACTGACTTAAAAGTAAGCTGGTTATAAGCGTCCCCCAAAAATAAGTAGAAGGGGCCAAAAGTAAGCAAATTGCTTACAAATAAGCGAAAATGGCAACCCTAATGCATGCAGCACTGCAAAGAAATCCAACCATAGTTTTTACCTCTTAGAGCCATATTATCAAATGCATTTGAGATAGACGCCAAATCTCCATTTTGCTGTTTACAATTAAGTTCTGCTAGTATAAATTGTTTCGTATCATTTGGGATAAAATAGCATTTATCACCAGCGACATTAGGAAATGTACCATTAGGGCAGCTTGCACCAATTTCATAAAGAATGGCAAAAAACGATACTAATAAATATTTCATTCCTGACAACTCAATTGTGCCACTTATAACTAATGTTATCAATTTTTGCTTTCAATTAAACTATCCATTATACAGGGTGTTTCAGGTGAAATGTACCTATTTTATTTTGACATAACTTTTTTCTGGAAAATGATTTTGAATTTTCGACTTTTGGAACATAACGAGCTAATTTGTCCATTTTATGCATATTTTTTTGTTTTTGAAAATCTTGACTTTGGACATTGAAATGAAAATTTGCTATTTTTTCCTGAAGGAATTTCTAAAAAATTCTTGCGCCAATTTATTCAGCGACCCCAAAAACGGTA